>VXBU01018984.1:4323-27829 GCA_013400315.1 Bombycilla garrulus | reverse complement strand
TGTGTGTGTGTGCTGGACCACCCACAAGGAGATTAATGCATGAGCAGCCCTTCAGACTGCAAGAAACAGTCCTTGCAGGACTTTCAGAGCTGCAACACACAGACATGCAAAACATGGTCAAGGGCAAAATATGTGACTTGCACCCCATGCAGATGCAGGTCCTGAAACACTTGCATGTGAGACATCTTCCTCCAAGAGCTTCATCTATTGAGGTAAGTAAATGCCGACATCCACTTAAAGGGTGGTGTGCTGGATGTGCCCGCAGATTGGCCGCAAACAACATGCGTGCAAATGCCCACATGCCATTGCAGTGCTTTGGGCAAGGATGAGCTGTCAGACTGCAGGCCCCATCCATGTGTACTAGTTGATAACTGTCCTTATTTTAAACAGTCCTGGTTTTGGGGATGTCATGATTTAACCCCAGCCAGTAAATAAGTAACACACAGCCACTTGCTCACTCCAGCACCAGCTGTGTGATACCAGGACGGTGGTATCAAAAAAGTGAGAAAATTTTTCAGTTGAGATAAAACATAGTTTAATAGGGAAAATAGAAGCTGTGCACACAAGCAAAGCAAAAGAAGGAGCTAATTCACTGATTCCCATGAGTAGATGGGTATTTAGCCATCTCCAGGTGAGCAGGACCTCATCATGCAAACAGTTACTTGGGCAAACACCATCATTGCAAACATTCTCACAGTCCTTCCTCTGCCTCTGGCTTTATATGCTGATGCAATAGAGTACAGAAAATCCCTTGGGTCTGTTGGGGTCAGCAGTCCCAGCTGGTTGCTTCCCAACTTCTTGTGTGCCCCCAGCCTTCTTGCTGAGAGGGTGATAAAAGAGGCAGCAAAGGCCTTGGCTCTGTGTAAGCACTGCTCAGCGATAACAAAAACATCCCTGTATTATCAACACTGTTTTCAGCAAAAATCCAAAACATAGTCCCATACCAGCTACTGTGAAGAAAATTAACTCTATCACAGCCAAATCCAGCACTTCATTCCTGAAGTGAAAGCTTTTGCTGAAGTGATAAGACTGCAATCTGTGTTCTGGCTCTGCCCCATCTCCCTTTACACTGACTACATTGCCATATCAGAGGCACCATCTCTATAACACCACTTCTGATTTAATATATTTGTACAACAACAGCTAATTAAGAAGTCAAGGAAGGAGAAAGTTGCACTCGATTTTAAACATAAGAATTAAAATTTTCTTTCATCAACTTCCTTATAGGTAGCCTACCAGACATCAATGCTCACAAGAAAATTCAGGTCTCAATTTCAATTTTTTTTTATAACATCTGTTCAAATTTACTATTCAGCTAAAGAGGAGAGGTTTCCTAAATGGCAAGCTGAGAGTTCCAAAACTTCTTCCCTAGGGAAATAGTTTGAGAAGTACCATCCACACCCTTAATTGGCAGACACAAATATTTTTGAAATCACCTACACAATTGGAAGGAAGAAGTTCTAGATACTTATTTCAACTCAGTAGTTTAGAAAAGGTAAAATTAAATGGTATTTTAAAAAGTTAATTTAACAACTTCAGAGTTGCACTCAGTTGTTTCCCTACTGAATCGAAATATGTTTCTAATTTTCCATTTCTCACCATTTGAAAGATGTCATGCCACTAATCTCATCTTGGATGGATTGTAAATGTGTTTGGTGACACCACCTGAACCTATGACCTTACAAGTAAATAAGAAATTGGCAAAACAATGAAGTGGAGGTGCTGTGTGAAACAACAGGACATAGCCCCCTCCATTTGCCTTCGAGACAGTCAGAAGAGATATTCAGCCATCACGTGCCAAGTGGAGTCAGTAAAAAAGGTGTAGAAACAATTTAATATGTAAATGCAACCTCTTGGAAAACAGAGGAGTCTGGACAAGGCTGGCTGGGCTCCACTAGACAACACACAATGCAGCCAGTGTATATTTCCAGGAATGCTGGAAACTAGATCTCAATACCCTGCTGTTTGCCTACATCTCTCTTGGTGGCCACATGCAAACACTTGCAGCACTGCATGGCCATGAACTTGGCACTGCTGTGTGTTTTAGAAGTCTAGAAGGCATGGAGAAGAAAGAAAGTATATTAAGAGTTGTCTGCTCTGTTTACCTTTATCATAGGGACAGTGGGTACTGTCACCACAGGTAGAATGAGTTGCATCTGGCTCTTCACAACACAATGTCTTTTCTTTTATTATTTTTCTTTTTTTTTATTTTTTTTAATTTTATTTAAAGTTAGTCTCTGCAAAAGTTGATGAGATATGGAGCCTTTGAACATCAGAGAGCAACTCCATCCTTACAAGGGCAGACCACTTCAGCACAATACTTCCTCTTCTCTGAGAATTCATTTGCTAATAACCTATAAATAAACATACTTTCCAGTAACTCGGCTTCCAAGAAGTCATCAGGAACCAGTTAGTCATTGTATCCCAAATCATCTGCTCAGAAAGAAAGGTGTGTTACTCATAGGTGGCCAGTTTCAATGCCAAATGTAATGAAATACAGTTAAAAAGCTCTAATATAAAGTCAGATTTATCCCTAAGTAGTCAGAGGACTAATTTTTTTATCTATAAAATGATGCCTTATTCTAGAAAACACTGTAAAATGTAACTCACTGTTATTTATTTTTACAAGCATAGATGAGGGATGGAGACCTGCTCATTACAGTTACAGGCCCATTAGTAATCATCTTCCTTGCTTTTGTACTTTCTTTTTCTCCTCATAAGGAAATATGGGAACAGGCAGAAGTTCTCTGGTTTTAGGCCTATTTCTCCCTCAAGAGGTTTACCCTGAACAAGCTGTGATGAGCTAAATGCCCAGATTCACATGGGATTGCATGGCATCTGGCTGCTTCTGGTCTCAGGATACCAGCTCAGAGTCTTCCCTTCAAAAATGTACAGTCCTCTACTTTGGTCTGTGCCCACTTTTTGGATACTTTCTAAAAACTGACAATCACTGAAGTAAGTGAAAAGAATCTGCTTAGTTCTTGTAAATAGGTTTTCCATTTGGAGCTAATTCCAATATTTATTAAACCAGACAGTCCTCATAGATGGTTTTTAAATATTAGGTAATATAAACAGGTTGTGATGTGATTTTTCTTTTTTGGAGAGAATCTTCAAAAATCTGATTATCTCTTGATTTATATCAGACTAATGTATACCATTAGTATTGGTCTGTAATGCTACACAAGAAAAGAACTGAACAAAAGTCTCAAATCTCATTTAATCTCTGGACCAGAAAAGTGCTTAGGTATGTGCTTAATTATCAGGGATTTTGATGCTTGAAACTTCAGTGTCTTGTTAAAAAATCATAGCTTTGATAAAATGGAAGTCTCCACTGTTGTATGTGGAAATCTGCTCTATCTTTCTTTTTTCTTGTATTTTTTTAAGCAATAGATATGTCTTCAGGCAATAAAATTTGGCATTGAAAATATTGTTAGGCTTTACCAGCACTGTATTTCTGAACCACATTATCCCCAGCTAGCTTGCAGTTGCTGTCCCTCTTATCTTCATACCTTCAAAGTTAAGTACATTCAGGTAATTTGACCTGGAACTGTCAGTCTGATGAGCAGTGAATTGCTTTAGTGGTTTGGTTTAGACTTTAAATATTAACCATGATCTACATGAATTACCAAATATTTAACCACAAAGGACTAAAATGCTCCCTATGTCTCAAGCAGTGCATACCTACAAAGCCTGTGTAATTCAGACTATCATGAAGTGGAACACTGGATATTAAGTGAGTCTTCTTCTGTTGCCATGTCCCTGTAAATAAGCCATGGTTTCTTCCGTCAGGAAGATGTTATATGTCAACCAGACAAGTGGTCTGCCGTGGAGAGTGCTATTTATTACCTGAGGGAATTAGCTATGCTGGAGGTGATTTATGATGACCTGGACAATGAACAAGTATCCATATGAAGTCCTGTACACTACCTGTGTGAGGTACATTGGAAGGAAGTGGAGCATTGTGCTATGCAAACTCTTTGGCAATAATGATTTGGAAAGACACGGAGGGACAAAAGGTGGATTGAATTGGCTGGATAAGTCTGTCAGTACAAACAAAGTCTCTCTTCCTCCCTCCAGGCCTATATGTTGCCTATGGAGAAACTATCCCAGGGGTTCCCATAGTTTGAAGAGGAGGTACTCCCCATATGTAGGGATCAGTATCTTATGAATTAGGAGTAAGGATTCCTCTGCTCAAGAGAGAAGACACAGTGGGTACACACTGTGTGCTGCTCTGTGGTTTTGCCTGCATGACCATAGAGAGGACATGATGAAGGGGGATTGAAAATCGACTTTGACCCTAGAGACATGGGTACATGAGCTGCAAGGGAAACCACTCACAAAACAGTGTTCTTCAAGGAAAATTGCTGCTCTGGTTTCCAGTGTGCAGTTCCCAAACAAAGTGAAAGGGCTGGTCTTATTTCTGATCTTAATAAAGAGACTCTTCTGATTTGTATTTACAAGAAGCTAATAATAAATACTATGACCAGGATTTCGATGGGTCTTTGCCTTCAGCCAGGTGGAGCAAAGGGACAGCAAGGTTTACTGGACTGTGTGGATTCAATGGCCTGGCACAGCAGCCCACAGAAATACAAGGCTTCAGTAGACAGTGATGCAGTGCACAACGTACCATAATGCCATCAAGGCTATGCAGGGACAGAATCCACTTGTATTTCTGGAGTGACAGGGGGATCCAAACAGCTGACTTTATGGGAGTCTGGAGAAAGCCTGATTGGGAATGAGTGCAAAAGCAACCCATTGTCACTGACCCAGCGGCATTCTTGGCATAAACTATCCCAGGAAAGGGAATTTCAAGAACCAAAAACGGTAAATTGGCCTTTGATGTAGTTGCCTTAGAGGCAGAGGAAATTAGGTATCTGTCTACCTTGCCTGGTCTCTCAGAGGACTCTTCTGTTGTGGGGCTGCTGGAGGCTGAAGAACAGCAGGTGCCAGTCACTGCCACAGTGGTGCATGGAGGTAATAAGGCTCCAACCAAGACTCTGCAACTCCTACCCACCAGGTGGTTTGCTGCCTGGAGGGCCAGGGAGTGATCAGTAGGACCTGCTTACCCCTTTACAGCCCCGTATGGTCAGTCTCAATGTCTGCTGGAGAATGGAGGCTGACAGCAGATGATCGTGGCCTGAATGAAGTCACTCTGTCTCTGAGTGACGCCAAACTGGACATGTTGGAACTTCAGTATGAGCTGGAGTCAAAGGCAGCCAAGTGGTACCACCACTGACATTGCTGATGTGTTTTTCTTATTCCCTCTGGGAGCAGAGGGCAGGCCACAGTTTGTTTTTGCTTGGAGGGATGTCCAGTAGACCTGGAACTGACTGTGCCAGGCATAGAAACGCAGCCCCACTCTTGTGGTGGACTACATTTGTTGTTTACACTGGGTTTTAGATGCACTAGATTTATGTGATGTTTGCACTAAGATTTCTGGATCCCCACACTCTCCCTCTCTTTCTGGTGGTGGGTCCCATTCCCCCCTGCCCCTGGGATGTAGCTTCTCCCTTCATCCCATTGGCTGGTGGTCCCCCTTCCCAGCTTTCCCCTGTCCCCCTAGGGGATAAAACCTCCCAGGACACACAACTTGGGTCTCTTTTTTTCTCTGTTCCCAGGCAGGTCACTGCTCCAGACCTTTCCCCATGCTCTGCCTAGAGATAAAGTTTTGAATTAAACCAGAACTATTACAGAAAGAAATAGAGCGTCTCTCTCTTCCTCACCCTTGTAGCAATTCTCCTAAGCCTAAGTCTTGCCAATTTAGCCTTCAGGACACAGAAAACGACTACACCCCACCATTTGCCATGGACTGATCTAGACTGCACTGGAGCGGAGTGAAGCTCCAGAACACCTGGAATATATTGATACCATCAGTATATGAAGTAACTGGTCAGGTGAGGTTTTTAAAAAGAAAAATGGGAAGAAAATGGTCTGACTTTGTTCTAAACAAAAGTTACATCAGGGGATCTACAGAGTAGATCCAGTTTTTAGGAGTAAGATGGTAAGATGGAAGTTACGTCCCAACGGAGGGGATAAAGTAGATAATAGCAGTGTTCCACCAACTAGAAAAAAGGAAATAAGCTTTTTTAGGTTTTGTGGGGTTTTAGAGAGTGTACACCCCAAATTACAGTTTGACTGTTGACCCTTTCCATCAAGGAATTGGGAAGAAAACCACTTTTCACATGGGGCTCTGAGTAACAGCAAGAATTTGAATAAACTCACTGGGTGATAATTCATTATGCATAAATTGTAAACAATGTGTTCTACACTGCAGCTGGGGAGGATGATCTTTCCTGAAGCCTCTGAGAGGAGACAGCATGGGTAACTCAAGGTTGACCCTTAGGGCTTTGGAGGTGGGCATACAGAGGATCTGAGGCCCATTATAGTCCCTCTGAAAGGGAGATATTGGAAGTTTACAAAGGGTTTCAAGCCACTCAAAAGTGATGGGCACTGATGCACAACTTATCCTGGCACCCTGATTGCCAGTACTGGGCTAGATGACCAAAGGAAGGGTATCCTTTACACATCATTCAGCTGATGCTATATGGAGTGAGTCGCGCTGCTCGCATAGCAAGCTCAGATAGTAAGCCCCAGTCACTCAGGTCCTTGAGAAAAAGCAATATTGAGACTGCTTCCCTCAGCTTGCTTTTTATGTTCAATGCAGGAACATTATCCCCTTACACAGAACACAAAAGTTTGGGTTGGACAGGGGAAGCCTGACTAGTAGAGCCCCTACTGCTAACAAACAAGGTGGATTTTGTTAAATGTATGTGTAAAGCTTCCCCCCCGCCTTTATTTACATAGCTTGTTTTTAATGGATTTTATATCTTTTGTCTTTCTGTTGATTTCCTTTCTATTACTGTTGTTGTTGTTTAAATTGTACTTACCTCAAACCACAAGTTTTCTTACTTTTACCCTTTTGATTCTCACCCCCATTCCCGCAGAAGGCTAGTGATCGAGTGGCTGTGTGGTAATTGCTCTCTGGGATTAAACCATGAGATTGGCGTTGGTTCAAAGAAATTATTCAGACCAGTGGGCTATCCCATCTCATATCCTGTCCTTGGCACTTGTAGCTGCTTTAGAGGAAGTTTATGAAAACCATGCAGTCTAATTACAGAATAAGCAAGGATTATGTTTGCAGTGTAACACAGTAAAATTGATAATTAATAAATACTAGAATTCCATTCTTCCAAATGTTGCATTCTTTTACTGAGGATTTGATATCAGTGCTCTTCAAGTTTTCTTCAATTTGTATCTACAAATTTTCAAATATACTGCCAAAGTTCACGAAAAATTTAGAAAATATTTTGTCCTCTGTAATGAAAAACCTCCCAGGAAGTTTGTTATGTCAAACCAGTATTATTATTTCCTCATCTGCCATGTTTTTAGCCTGGGAAAGCTTCCATGAAATTTTCTTCCTCTCTGAATTCCTACACATAAATGAATGGAAAAATAATTCCTTGAAAACTTACTGGAAATAGGTCTTCTTTTAATTTCTTCTCTTTATTTTTCAAATAAAGTGAAATACATTTAAGTGAAGGCTTTTGAACAGATTCTTGTTAAGTGGCATTCTACCCTATGTAAAGCTATGTGTAGTTAATCTATGGTTCTTCTGATGTATTGGCACTTGGTTTTGCTTCCCATTTGACTTCTTCACTAAACAAATTATTGTCTCTCTGTGCAGAGAAATTTTATTTCTTTTCATCTGACTACACCTGGGAAAAAAGGGTTTTTCAGACACCTCTACACAAGTAGTACAGGTTCAAGTATGCAAACAAATAACACCACAAGTATAAGGAGTAAAAAAATAAAAACTAGCACTAAAAACAACCCTAAACAAATAAATAAACAAATCAAAACAACAAAACAAAAAAGTCATTGTAGGGCATGTAGGGTATTAAGAATGCTTTAAGAAATTAATATACTCTAAGAAATCATTGTTCAGGCCTTCATGCATTTAACTTTCTCTTGTCTAGTTTAAGACAACAGCTGTTAATAGTGACATTATTTCTCACGGTAGATGATGCTGAGCATGGCACTTGCTTTTCAAGCTCATCCCAACTTTCTCCTTTGTTCCAAAACCCATCCTTTCTTCCCCTCTTCTCTAGTCCTTGATAGAGGTGTTTTTGCTGAGATAATAAATGATTTACTTTTTAGATTGGTCTATACTCTTAACAACTCATACATACTGTTGCAATCTTTGAGAATCTAGCAAGGCCTCCGTGGAGAGAAAATGCTTAGTCATGTACTAAACCCTACTTCCTAAGACCCTCTGTTATCTCCCTGNGGCTAGGGCGTATGCCGGATCTTCAGGACGACAGCCGCTACTGGGACCGAGACCGGCTCCTCGCTATCCGGACAATCTAAAGCGGTACCGGGGTCTGACTGCCACCCAGGCAGGCCACCCGGGCAAGGCGGGCAACCCCCGGTCACCGTTTTACATACCACTGAGAATTGATATAAATTCAAAACTGGAGCTCAGGCCTCATTCAATAAGGGAATATTATTGACTATGTATAAAAGAAATACGGAGAATGAAGGACCAAGAATACAGATATTTTGGTACTTTTCAGTAAATGTTTAGAAGACTGTTGTAAGCTAGATGGTTGTGTTTACCACTGTAGCTGTTCTCTTGGTCCTGAAGGCTAAGTTGGCAAGCCTTCGGCATAGGAGAATTGCTACAAGGACGAGGAAAGAAGGATGCTCAATTCTTCCACAACATGCCACTATCTGCCTTCCTCTATTTTTCTAATTTTTGTTGCCAAAAATCTCCTGTACTGATTATAAACCTGTGGGAAAGAAAAAAAAATTCAGATTCAGTTCTAGGTGTCTGAAACACCAATGAATATGAATAGGACTTTGTTTTTATGTGCTCATATATAGATTTAGAAGGTTGAAGTTGTAGTCACTTGAAATAGTGCACCAAGTTTAGCTCACAAGTAAGAGTACGAAAAATAAACAAAATTGATTCTTGTACAAGCACAAGTAGGAGGAGACATAAATAAGAGTCTATAGAACCATAGACATGTTCAGAGTTTCGTTTAATGATGAAATCAAACGGTTTAGCAGCCTGTTGCTTATCAGAGACATAGTCTGTCTTCTACTGGAATTTCCATACAGCTGTGGGATGGCTATTACAGGGTAAAGATAAAACTGTGATTCCCTGGAACCATGGGACAACCTCTTTCTGCATCCAGTGTCAGGGTGTGGGTGAAGTAAATAGGCTCATGTGTATTACTGGCCTACCCCAAGAAAGCGAGACTAGAGAAATACCAGGCCACCTTTCTGTGCCTTCTTGGCTAAGCCCAGTGAGAGCCCTCTTGAATTCAGCCAAATTCCAGGAGAACAATGTTGCGTGAAAAGAGGGGCTTCCTTCTCCTCCTCTTTGGGTGTAGGTTGGAACAAGTTAACAAGGAGGAGAAAGGCAAAAAGTGCTTACTCAATGAGATTATTCAGATTTATACATAATAATTTGCTTACTCAATTTATTATTCAGATATATACAGAAGAAAGAAGCCTTCTAAAATCCCTGTTGGGTCTGGGCTCATCACTTGGAGGGTTGATCTGATAGTGGGAACCAAACTAAGATGTAACATCTGTCACCAGTCAGACATAGCCAAACTCTGAATTCTACATGCACAACAGAAGCTTAGCAGTGGTCTACTCTTCAGGACAAAAGGACATCTCTGCTGCCTGGAGCAGAAGACGCTGGAAGACATTGAACAGGAGCTATCTGACAAAATTCTGAGTTTGTTTCCCCTCCTGGAGGCTGGCATGAGTTTTCACGCTTGTATTCCCAAAAGGTTATCATGAAGTTTATCATCTATTCTATTTTGCACAGGTATTGTGCTAGTAATTTTGTAGAGGTACATATTTGTCCATTACCTGTCCCTTGTGTCAGCTTATTAATTTTTGCCCTTTTGGGACTAAAAAGTACAGATTACATGAATGGCTGGAGGCAGAAGTTGCCAGTCCTTGCAGCACCTTGTAGCCACAATGAAAAGCTTCCAGGTTTGTATTCAGCAAGGAACTGACGTGATTCAGCCAAGGGAGGGCTACAGCTGTTTGTCGTCTACAGACCATTTGACTAGTGTGTGCTACAGTTGCACACTGTGCGTGCTGTATCAGAAGTCTGGCAGTGGCATTGCCACATCCATATGCAGGGATGTCTGCTGGGGCATGGGTGCTCTAAGAGGTTTACTACTGCTTCTGCCAATACTAAGTTTCTCAGGCACCTGAATGGTCTGCTTTTTCTTGGCCGTACTCACTTTCTCAGGGTCAGTAAGAAATATATTCCCCAGGTCAAAACAGCAGGAACAGTTACTTCAGAGGCAAGGGAGGAAGAATAACTTCCTTCCTTTGTAGTGTGGCTCGCAAATCACTTTCTCAATGCTCACCTTAATTCTGTGTTCCTGGTGGGTCCCAGGATTTTGATTTTGTCCAGTCCTCTTATGACCTGACTGTGATTTGAGGCTTTGGTTCTTAATTACCATCTTTTATTTATTTTGGGAGAATGTAATTTATGACTTTTGGTATGAAGGAAGTATTGGGAAATTCTCTTTCCAGAAGGAACATCTAGCTCGTGGTTCCTTGCTGGCTGGATGAAATGAAACTTGTCTAAGTAGGCAAGCCCTTACATACCTGTATTTCTATACTCCTGGCTATATCTATCAATAGAAAACTCCTCCTAAGACGTGTTCTAAAATTCTTGTGAAACTTAAGAGAAAGGTTTCATTCTCTCCTCAGAACTCCTACAATTCATTCCAATGAACACCAGGAGTCTGAGAAGATGGTTCTACCCACAAGAACCTGTGCATTTGAACATGGTAGATCCTATGACTAGAGTCTTGTGGGAGAATCGACTTCACAAAGATATCAATTCTATAGAATTATTGACCAGAGAAGTATAAAATAGTGTGCATGAATTCAGAGTATTCTGTATGCTGGAACAGCAAGTTTTTGTGTGATTCCCCTTCCACATCATGCTTTGAAATCCAATTAATTGGATAATCCAATAATTGTGCAACAAAATAAATATGTCACGCTGGTTGTGGTTTATAACTGAGGTGTTGTAGCATTCCAGCACTGACTAAGAAAGAAAAAGCCCAAATTTGGTTGGAGGGAAAAGAATTTCTTTGAAATCAGGGAAGCTCATTAAACCCCTGTGCTCTTTAACTGCAAATTTGTTATTGTATATGACCAGCCTGCCAGCAAGGTCCAGTGTGTAATGTTGCTTCAGTCCATCAGATTTACATCTCCTCCTGTGACAATATAGTTGGGCACTAGTCTGCTCCTTGTGACCCTGGCATACGCTTCCTGTGTGACACTGATGTGGTAGGGCCCAGCACAAGTGAGCTATTGTCCTTGCTTGCCAGGCGAGTCCTTTCTGTCAGAGCATGGTGAAGTGTTCTGCTGGCTGCCAAAACTCCCCTTCCCCCCACACCTCTTTTTCCCCTGATTAAAAACAAAAAGCACCAGGATTCAGTATTTTCATAAATTTTGGGACCTTCTGCATGGAGAGGAGAGGTGAGAGAGGGTGGATGCAGAGCAGCCACAACCAGCAGGTTTGCACCTGTAGATTTATGCGTTGGAGCTTCTCCCACTGGGTACATCTGAACAAGCTGGTGCTGCCAGCTTTTCCATGTAGGGGAAGTGTCTTCTCTACCCTGTATGGCAGGTGTGAAAGCAGCTGTGGGGTCAGGGTGGGTGGGTGCAAGGGGACTGCTGGGGTCATAGACTGTCTGGGAAGCAAGCAGCAAGTTTGGTGCTCATTTCTTCATGTTTCTGTATTCGAAGACTGAAAACCTGGGGGATCTTGAACTTCTTAGTCCAGTGTGGATACTGGATGAAATCTTAGCTGCTCTTTAATTTCAGTGAAATCAGAGTTTTAATTTGTAAGGGATGAATAAAACTAAGGAAATAGTTCTGGTTTTGCAATTATTAAAAGAGCATTCATTGTTTGTCTTACTGGACTTTCTAAATCTGTAAGAGTACAACAAGAGGAGCTTCTCTTTCACTCCTAGGCCAGATAGTACACAGCAGACTGCAAACATCTAAACCCATAGCTAACAAACAACATACACCTGAGGTATTGTTCACGTTCTTTTCTAAAGGTTTGTTTCAATTTCCCCATCCACTCTGCTACTTCTCCAGGTACTTTACAAAGTCAAAAAAATATTATCTTTATAAACATGTGTTCTACCTGATTTCTCACAATGCATATAAAGATACAGCATATTTAGAATAAATATCAGGGGGGGAAAAAGCATGAAAAGAAATGTCATGAAACTTGAAAACATCTAGTTGAACAAATATTAATAGATATTTTCACAAATTTTCAAATACTTCTTGGCATCTCTAATTAGTTTTTCTAAAGAGCAGTTATCTTTCTGTAAAATGTTGAAATGTGTTTAAGATATATATTACTAAAGGATGCTATTTTGCACAATATACCAGAAAAACAGTGCTCTGCTTTTTAAATTGCTTTATTCTTGTCAAATGGCTGAAAACAGCTTCAAGTTTATCAGAGAAAAAATTGTCACTGTTTTTTGAGAATCAGTTTAATGGATTATTTTGTGACAGGATCCGAGATTCCTTAATTTCTGCATGTCATGTTGAAATATAAATAGATATTTTTCTAAGAGTTCTATGTATTTCTATGGAAGCACTTGTGCCAAACTGGCTATTGTACTGCAAACATCATGAACTGTACGACAGCTTTCATGCAGTCTCATCCAAAAATTAAAGGCCTTGCATTTTGCCACCCTGTGAAAGAATTGATTGAGGGTTTGCTAACATTGCTTTGACATCGAAAATATGTTATACAAAGAAATTTAACCATTATAACCTGAGAGCAAGTTTGGAGCTCTTGATATTTTGTCATTCATTTATTGCACAGTCACTGCTTGGTATAAATTAACAAATATATAAAGCAATGAAATCACACCAGAACCCTGAGCTATGAGGCTAATTCCTTATAAAGCTGCTGTAGAAAAAAAAAAAAAACATTGACACACTGTGTTGTTTCTTTTCTTTAACTTTATGAGACCTGCACTTTTAATTCAGGTCTGTCTTTGTGAGGATGAAATCTGTGAAACAGGACAGGGCTGCCCTGCTACCTCACAACTCTTGATTTCGAAAGGCAAGGAGCCTAATGTAGTAGATTACTAGTTCACTCATGCTGTATTTACTAAAATGTGGGAATACATTAATGTCATAAATGGAGTTGTCCATTTTGTAGAAAACAAAAAATTTTTATAAAATTATGGGCTGTATAAATAGTCCATCTCTTGTGCACCAAATAGCCTTCTGTAAATCCTAAGCTGTATTTCTAACCCTGTGATTTTTTTATTGCTCTCAAATCATTGCTAGACAATGTCCTTCATTTTATGTGGTCCCAAGGACTAGGAAACAGATTCCAGTGAGAAAGTTTCTCCCATTTCTACAACTGAAAATATCGAATCTAACTACAGGGTTGACATAAAAATAGTAGCATAGCAAGTGCCATGAATATGGTCATTCTCTGTGAATGAATGTGACTGTGTTTTCTTTATGGCACAAGAGCAAGTGAGCAGTGTTTAGCCCACTATGTCCATAATGGCTACATTTATTCCCTGTGTTACAGCTGTGTTACGTCAGGGGTTTGCAGGGGAAAGAAAGCCTTAAAAAAAAAAAAAAGGAGTTTCAAATAAAAATTTCTAATAAAAATGGTAAGTGCTGGCATAGTGCAAAAAGGGAAAAAAAATTTGCTATTGTGTTTTACATCTCAGCATGGATCATTTTGTAAGTTGCAACTAGAATTTATCTAAAACTTAAAAATTCACAAATTCTGTCCTTGGTCTCTGTAGAGCAAATTCAGAATTATTATTTATTGTCAATGAAGCTGCTGTGACATTTGCATTAAAGTAAATGATTCGTAGTGACTAACATGCTAGCAGACCCATTAGATTTCCAAGAATTCACAAAGTTCTACTGGGATCACAAGTGAATTGTGGTGAAGTTTGCGTCTTTCTTTGTTTGTGGTGTCCAAGGCTTGGGACTTTTTCATTCCCGCATTCCATCAGTCTCTGGGGTCATGCAGAGCAGTGGCAGGCAGTGTGTGAACGCCAGACTACTGGTGGTTCAACCACCATTGTGCCTCGTGTGGCTGTGTGCTCTGCCTGCTGTGGGAAGGGCAGCTGTCTTCAGGAACATGGGGGTATGCCATGGTTCATTTGATTCTTTCAGAAAGTCACACCCTGCTTTTTTGGGACCATTTCCTGGAGTCCTTATGATGAGAAACACAGGTATGCAGAGATTACCTTTAGTGACAAAATATGGAAAATGAGAAAAGACTCTGGGTGACATCGTGAGAGGATTTGTCAAGTCTAAGGTTACCACTGACCTTCAGTCTGAAGGCTTTACCAGCATACTAGTCTGCACCTCAGCCATCTACTGTAGGAAGTCATTTCAGCTCAGGTGGCCTAATCTGCTAGGCTCTGGATTTACAGGTTTATAGGCTGGCTTGAAATGGAATTATGCCAGAGGGTGATTATGTTGCTGAAGAGACTTCTCCAGAAGTTTCGTGGAGGATGGCAATTGTTCTGCTTTCATCTCTGTGAGGCACAGTTTTGGTGTCTGTGTGAAATAGAGGATTTGCATGGATGATAATCTAACACACCAGCAAACATTTCTGCCCTGCAGTATAGCTTTTTTCCACCTATCAGTGTTTCAAGACAAGATTTTCATATTCAAAAGCCATGCAATATTTATAGTGCATTTGAGCAAACAAAACCATAACATTTTCCGCATTATCAGGAAGGCAGAGCTGGGACTAAAAGGTCTGCTCAGTGCATCTTATTGAAACATTAGGGCTAAAAACATAGAGAACAAGGCAGAAAATAGAAGTGAAAGTAATTGTAATTATATCATTCAGACTCACAGTATGTTCTTACCATGCCTTTCCATCTCCTCATATTGACAGTCAATGGTTTATTTTTGAAGATAACAAGCTGTTCCTTATGAAAAGATAAAATAGAATTACTTTCTTAGATCTGAGGGGAGGAAAAGGGAGTGTTACAGAGGATGAATAAAAAATGTACAGGGCAAAGTAGGTAATTCTGATGTTCTCTTTGAAATAATGTCATAATGTTGGGGTCAGTTAAATTGAAGGGTGGAAAAAGCATGAAATTACATAAACTGAAAGTATGAAATAGTATAATGAAGTTAGCCTTTGAATCTTGCTGCTGCAAGCATCACTGTGAAAACAAGCACTGCAGAGAATTGAAAAGAGTTTGATATTACTATGAAAAAAGGAAGCATCCATCATAATTGCAAAATGGGATAAAATTTCCATGACAGCATTCTTCATGCTTAAGAGTGCAAATTCCTTAGGTTAAGGAACTGAGAAAGATTAAGGTTAAGAAAACTGCCAGTGGAAGCAAGGTGTCTCTGCAAGAGCACTGCAAGAGCTGTGTGGCTTGTAGCGTTTGGTAGAGCCTGTGCAAGGTCCCAGACCAAAGCAATACTGTTCTGAGAAGGAAACTGATAGTACTACACTTGGATTTCTCATTCCCCAAAGTTCCTGATTTTAATTCTTGCTGAGTCTTTAAGGCCCTTGATATTGTGTGTGTGAGCTGGAGAAGTGATTTAGTCTGTGGTCAGCTCTATTTTCTGAGCCCCCTGAGGATCTGAGGGACAGATTTCTGCAGCCACATTTCTATTTTCAGGTAGCAGAATCTCACCCGCATCCAGCCCTTTGTTCTGTCCTGAAAGTTTAGATTCATGCTGTGTTCACCACTTAGTCAGCCATGGCAGGTTTGACTCACTGGTTGTGACAGTATGGCATTTATTTCTCATGAATATCACATTCATGTCTGTGTTGAAATCCAGAGACTTAAGATTTTCTTTTCTTTTCTTTTCTTTTCTTTTCTTTTCTTTTCTTTTCTTTTCTTTTCTTTTCTTTTCTTTTCTTTTCTTTTCTTTTCTTTTCTTTTCTTTTCTTTTCTTTTTTTTTCTTTTTTTTTTTTTTCTTTTCTTTTCTTTTCTTTTCTTTTTTTTTTTTTTTTTTTTTTTTTTTTTTTGATTTTGCTTTTTTTTCCCCCTCTCTTGATGTTTTAATACTTCCAGCTGGTCAGCTTTTCTTTAAAAATAATTTCATTTGCCAGCATTTGCAATGAAGACTGCCCTCCCAATCAGAAGGTACTGGCATGTCAGGGGAGAAAGACACGGTGTTAAAAAGCATAATGTTCAGTTTTTAAGTGCTCTTTGCATGTTGCACGTTTGTCTATTTCATTTCTCCCTCCTCTTCTCCTTCCCTTGCAGACTCACATCTGTCTGCCCTCTGGCTCACCTCACCCACAGCCTTCCTTCTAGGAGGAAAATGGTGATCTCATTTGGAGCACACCAGTCAGTGTGCTGCACAGGCATTACTCATAGGGCTTCACTGCGTAAAGCTTATGTAGCTGCAGGGCCTAAAAATCCAACTTTATTTTTGGCTTTTGTCTTTTTTTTTTCATATTAACGGCTTACTGTGTCAGGCAAGTCCCTGGCAATAGGCACTTTGATCATGAAGAATAAATGTATGCCATTAAAATAGAACCTGACTATATGTAATATAATACTTAATAACTTATCCATATCTGTGCAGGGAGTCAGCCCCATGGTGGGCATATGATCCCATGTCTGAGGTCCACACTGTGTCCTCCCTCAAGATCTTGCTTTATTGATGTATGTATGATACTGTGCAGGCAGAAGGTGGCTTGTACCTGCTGTCTTAACTTTGTGAAATTATTTTTTGTCCTTCTATTTCCCAATACAAAGCATAGAAGTCTGTTAATTTATTTCACAGATTTGTGGAGAGGGTACCACAGTTACCTCCCTCTTCTCATCAGTGCCAGACCTGTAGATTCCTCAGAACTGAAGGTAAATGGTCATAAATAAAAGTCCTTTATGTGGGTTTGGTTTGGTTTTTTTCCCATGGTAGCCAGAAAATGGGCTTTCTTTTCTGATTTAGCATTCAAACTCAGAAGCACTAAGATATCTAGGGTCAGGGTTAGAGTTATCATTGTGGATGCTACTTATCTGTGTCAAATTAATTTGATTTAAGCTGGTTGTCTTCCTAAGGATGAATCTTCCCCTGCTTGTTTTTGATTATTGCATTTTAAAGTCTATTCCTCCCTATGCTAAAATAAGAGTCTATAGCCTGTTTTTCCACAAAATGCCTGGTGATTACTTCTGGACCCAACTTTTGCAATATGAAAGTTTAATACAGACTCTTTACTGAATTAAATCTACATATCTGTTTCTAAGATGTAGTTGAGATAATGCATTTCTAAATAAAAGAGAATACTTTCTTATAGTCAGAGCTTTCTAGTCTGAGAAGGGCTTAGCTCTTTCATTCTGGCTTTCCTCTAAGAACTTGAGAATGGACAGAGAGCTACCTAAATCTTATTGTGATGGCCTTCACATTTTTGTTGCTGTTCATGTTGTTTGTCTCATGGCAGTAGAATAAAAATTATTTGGGAACAAAAAGCAAGCATGATGAAAACCTCTATTCAGAGAGTAACTTTTTCCAGACATCTGATTCATGTTCTTAATTTCATTTAACTTTTTTCTTCTTAGTGGGTGGATGGATGACTCTGATCAAATGTTTCTGGATGTGCAGCCTTTGGGATGACTCTGTCAATTCAGTGGGCAAACCCTAGAGTCCTTGTATCGGTGCATTGGATAGCCAGCTGGCACCGTTCAGAGTTGCTGTCCTGAAAACAGATCTTCTGGGAGCCATGCTGAAGTGCAGGCCTGATTTCATCAGGTGTATGAAGTGGATGTATGTAGGATGTTCACCTTTTCTGGAAGCTAGGTTGCTAACAGCACCCAGAAGTACATTCCTGAAATGGTATCTGAGGTGGGAACTCTGTGGCAGTTGGCCCCTGTCCTGAGTAGCCTATACTGAACATGGATATCTGATATTTAAGGGACAGAGACAGAGATATTGCATCCCCAAACTTCTGTTTATCTGTATAACCTAATCAATACAAAGCTCAGTGCATTATCAGGATCTGGGGAGTCAGCAGGAAATTTTTGGATTATCTGAAATTTTCATCGAGTGACAACTTTTCCATGTGATTATGCTGAATTTAAGGGAAGACAGCCTCTCCCTTCCCTCCTTGGCCCACACCCCATCAGTTCCAAATCCCTGAAAACCTAGCCTCTGAGTCTTAAAACTGCATGCTGTTTCTTTAATGTGGCATATTTGTCTGAAAGCTACTTTTCTCTCTGTGTGACATGGTGAGGTATGAGGAGCAGGATTGATTAAAACCAGCTGTTTTCCCTGAGCAGTTTTGCTGTGTTCTTTTCATTTAGTGTTCTTTCAATAAAGAATGAAAAAACAGTGAAATTGATAAGACAGCATAAGAATATTCTTCTATGTATGGAAATTACTGCAGCAGAATGGAATTTCAACAGCGTTAGGAAACCAGCTCTTAAGCCAGTGTGAATGGCTTAAGATTGTAGAATATAGAATTCCCTCTAATAACTTTTTATTAAATTAACCTGTTGAATTATGTCAGCTTTTTTATCCTTTTGTAATGTCATAGGATTTTCTGATTAAAGGATAGATCTGTTTTTGCTTTTTCCACTCTCAATACAGCTGAAGTAAATAAAGGATGAGGCATTGTGGTGTTTGCTTTCCTTGTAGCATTTTCCAGGCAAATGTCTCGGTCGATAGAAGGGCCTGATCATTAACACCCTCCTGCCCCCTGCTGTGGTCAAAGCTTTCTGGAACAAGTCTTTTACAAAGGGAAACAAGTCTGATCAAAGCATTTTGAAGGAAATATTTTAAGTGAGAGTGATAACTTGAATGCCTCCCTGATATTTTGACAGATGATGTTTTCTTCCCCTCAGTTGGTCCTTGGCTTTCCTTGTTGGCAAAGAGTGTCCGGGTGCTGGAGTGTGCCTTTGTGGAAACGAGCTGTCTACTGTGTCGGGGTTACAATCATCGTGATCCTTTTCCTTCTCAAACCGTAAGTGGAATTCTGTGAACTATTTAGTGTCTTCATTGTCTTCAAAAGTGGTCTTTTACTTGTGTCCTGCATGTGTCCCACTGCAGGCTGCCTGTAATAGCAGGCATTCAACCACATCCTGAAAATACAAGGTCAAGGGATGCTAATGTGGCGTTTAACAGTGCACATTTCGTGCAAGTGACATTTTATTGGAGGAGGTCTCATAAAGAGAACAGTTTAACAAGAATCAGGAAGTGAACATACAACTACAATTTTAAAAAATTAGTACACTTCATTTTTGTGGTAGTTTTTGTCGTTAAGTAATTCCTGTAGATTTCAGTACTAGTTTGTGGCAGTGATGCACATGAAGGGAAAAGGAATATAAAAATGCTTCATCTTTTATTGGAATCTGCTGCAATTCTGAAATTTAGGAATAGTTTCATTTGGCAAAAAAAACTTTTGTCTTCAGTTTTCAGTCATTGTGTAAAATTTATTTGATTAATAAAAGGGAAAGCGGTCAGGGAGCAATGTTACCTTAACTTTGAAGCAGTAGCCTACAAATCTTGGAACATATTTATGTTTTCTGGGTGGAATCTAATGCAGCATATTGGAGACTGCAAGTTCATTATTTTAGTCCCATATCTGGTTTGTTGATTGTTGAAATTATTTAAATTCTCCTAGTGGCTGTGCTCATTTTCTATTCTAATTTACCTATTCTAATTTACAAGTGAAAGACATCCATGAATAAATGATCATTCATATCTCACTTTCAGGCCAAGATGACCTACCTCAAGAGAGGGAAAAAAGGCCTTGCTAAATTTGTGCTTAAAAAGGCTAATTGCCTCTACTTTTAAGCACCTCACTACAAAAGTTTGATTTGCTGATATGTATTTGAAGCATGCCATTTGTCCAACCACCCTGTCCTAGCAGGCAGAGCACCTGCAATCGAGGCATACATAGAGATGGTGATGGGTAACAGGAGCAAAGATCACAGCTGCTATGTTGTCAAAGGGGGAATCATCCCTATCCCTTTAAAGGGACCTTACTCTTGTAAAATTCAACCACAGGCAAAAAACACCAGGAAGATGCCAATTAAAAACACTGGATCCAATTTGTTCAGCAGGCACATGTTTTCAGGAAGGATTAGGAGGGAAAAAGTGGAGAGGAAATGAGAAACACCCTTGTCAAAGTCAGATGTAAAGCAGAAGGGCATTACTTGTTTCATATCAGAGCATGGGGGAGAACGGCAGGTCCTAAAAAATCATATCTAATCATGCTCATGGCTGCCCAATCAGTAAAGGAAAGTAGACGTCAGACAAATATTCCTCATTAAAGTGTCAGCATGTGCGAGCAAGATGCCCACAGATGGGAGATTATTAGAGGATTTTTGTTTGATTTAAGTTTGAGAGGGGATTTATTTATTTTGAAAGTTGACAGCTCTGGGCATTGTTCAGGAGGTTACAGGAAATGTAGCATGTCTATTCAATAAAACACACCATTGTCACTGGGCTTGTGTGCTGTCACTCTGAAGAGTCATCTTAATCATGCAGGTTTCATCACTGAAATTAAATGTGATGGAAACGGCTTTCTTCTTTCAGTGTTCTCACTAGCACCACCACCATCACCACCACCATTTTAATAGTTAATCCTGTAGATGCCTTATAAGCACAACCCCATGTCCAATCTCTTAATAATTGTAATCGAATGCGTAGAGCATCTAGGGAGAAATGGAGAGCTGCATCAACTTCAAAAAGCTGGTTGTTGTAGAGGGAGGCGAGCAAAAAATGCATCCCAGTGACATGTTACACTGACTTTCAAGGCTGCAGAGATATTGAAACATTAGTATTTAGTGGAGAGCTTTGGAAGCCAGGAAGGAGGACAAGAAGTTCCTCTTTTCAAAGAAAATACATGAATAGAAAACAAAAAGCTAAACAAATGTGACCTACTAACCACAAGCTGCTCAGGGAGAAACTTCTTTGTGGAATTCCAAGAGCAGACTTGGCCTGATGATGCTGGTGGAGTTTTGAGGACTGGAGATCTCTGGAAAGACAGGAATGAGCTGCTTTCAGTTGTATCTGAGATTCTGCCTGCCCAACTTACATTCCTGTGCAGTGGGCATGGGAGTGGCTGAAAAAGCCTGTTGGCTGGGGTTAGCCAGGTAGTGCCCAAGAGTAGCTTCACCCGTCTCTCTGAGAGTTCAGAGATTCCTGAACCTTTCACGGGCTTTCTGAATGGAGTGAACTCCATCAGTGGTAAGCTGGAAAGGGAATTGATATTAGAGTATGATATGGCTAACTGGTGCTAGCAAGAAAAAAAAGAAAATGAAATAGTAAAGGGAAAGCTTTGTTTCATGAGCAGTGGTTCTTACATTGAATAGTGGATCCTGTTCTTATCAGCTGGTATGTGTAGATGAGCTGGGAAATGTATAAATATGACACTGCTATGTAAAAACTGTATTTATGTGCATGGTGACATGAGAGAAAATGTTAGAAGTATTAGTAATTTAATAACCCATGATTCAGTGTAGTGGGAAATTGAAAAAAAAAAAAGTGGGAAAGTACATTTACGTAATAAATGAAGGGAAACCATTTAATGGGCTTCTCAAGTTGGAGGGATGCACTAAACAAAATTCTTTTTCTTAAATTAAGAATTTGTAAACCTTGCCTACCACATTTATCAGTTACATTTTTTGTAGTTTGGCCAGCCTAACCAGGTTTCAGGCTCTGTACAAATCTAAAAGTGGCTTAAAATCTGAAAGCTTATAACAATAGTAGTTCATCCCAAGTGGGTTTTACATTCTGAACCATCAAATTGCAAATGGGTCGTATTCTCCAGCTTGCACCTGTAAAATAAAATACGCACATACATGCACACTCTGCTTGCATGCATAAAAGGGAAGATTGTCCACTTTTTCAGGTTTTGAGGGAACATGGTAAGCTTTAATAATAAATCTAACTGAACATTGGGTTTTGCACACACATTTTTCTGTGACAAAAAAAGGCACTGAAGGAATTTATCACTGATGCCCTTCTTTATGTCTGGTATTATATATTTGTATAGCATTTAGTTTACTTTTATAGAAATACACATTTGCAGCTGCTTTCTCACTGGAGAAAAAAAAATTGTGATTCAGAGATTAGTAACATAGAAACTGAGTTCTCCTATGGTTTTCCAAGGCTTTACATTTCCTTCTTCTGCCTAAATCCTCAACTGTGGAATCTATTTAAAAAACTGTATGTCCTAAGGACACAGTAGAAAACTATGTGCCAGCCAAATAGCTGTTCATTCCAAGTAATGTCAAACAAGCCCATCTTAGTCAGATTTTGAGAACCATTTTTTCTTAACTTTTTTTACATGAGAGGTCTAAAAGGTCTATCAGATTTCAAAAATGGCATCTTTCAAAAGCAGAAGTTAGAGACACTAGTTTTTTGGTAATTCTTTTATAAAATTTACCTATTTATTATTTAAATGCTAGCTAAACAAGCCCCCATTTTCTGTTAAAAATATAGTTGCCCTAAACTAAATCTTGTTCAGTGAAATACTGTGTATATAAAAGACACATAGTAGAGTTTAGGAATAAAACACAACAAATAAGAAAATTGAGAAAGGAATGAAATGATGGTTTGCCTCAGAATTTCTATGAAGATCACTTGGTGCAGTTCCTCTGCAATGTGAAGGTAAAGAAAGTGAGTACAAATAATTTTCTTGGGCTCATTTTATTAATTAGTTTATTTGGTGTAGGAAAAAAAGTACAATCTAAACAAAAAAGAATCTATTGGTCTGTGACTTGGCTTTATACTTTTACTTAGAGAAAAAAAATCTCTGAAAACCTAGCTGACACTGTTTTATGATTTGATCTTTAACAGATAGGCCTCCATATGGAAAAGCTTTAGAATTTGTCTAGAAAATTTAACCATTTTTTAAGTCCTTTAAAAATTTATTAGAAAACTTGCTCTGGTCAATATCTTTTCACAGAAAATTTTAAAAAGAAGTGAAAAAGTTTGCTGCTAAACTCTAATACTTGGACCAGCTATTATTGTAAATAGAACAGCTATGTTGCAATTAACATAAATTAACAGCTGTGTTAAAATTAATGGATATTTACAACATGTAACAATACGACCTGAAAAGGTTTGCAAATGGCTAATATCTATGGAATTTCACTAGTTTTATCCCTGTCAAATGCTAGTAAGTTTATCCCAGATGCTGGCTTGCTTACTTCCTATTGTGGTTACATATCTACAAGCTACTCTGCACAGAGGGCAGTCTTTTGGCTTGCGAAGGAAATAAGACTTAAGCAACTGCATTGTCTGTCTACTTCGGAAAACAGATGAAAGAAGAAAGGCAGAAAAGTATTGCTTGAGCCTGGGGACTACAGGCAGCCGTGCTTTGTGAGGAGGTATGTGTGAGCAGCTCAGAGGAGCACAGCCTGCAGGGTTCCCCTCTGCCGGACCCTCTGCCGGAGTGCCTGCTGCTGCCCCCAGAGTACAAGGAATGCAAACACTGGCAGATCAGGGTCCTTACAC
>VXBU01018983.1:0-30775 GCA_013400315.1 Bombycilla garrulus | reverse complement strand
GGGGGCGGTGTGTGAGGGGCGGCGGGGGCCCGCCAGGGGGCGCCCTCAGCCGCCCGCCTTGCCCTCACAGACCCTGAGCCACGGCCGGGAGGTGAAGGGCCCTGGCAGGAGGGAGCGGAGGTGGTTCACAAAACCGTAAAATAATTAGGGTTGGAAGGGACCTCTGGAGATCGTATAGTCCGATCGCCCGGAACAGGTGACACAGTAGTGACAAACCACGGCAGGGGGGTTTGTAATGTCTCCAGAGAAGAAGACTCTACGCCCCGACTGGGCAGCCTGTTCCAGTGCCGTGCCGCTCTCAGTGTGAAGTTGTTCTTCGTTGTGTTGAGGTGAAAGTTAGGGTGTTTCAGTTTATGGCCATTCCTCCTTGCCCCGTCACTGGACACCACTGAAAAGAGCCTGGCATCATTCTCTTGGCACCCACATTTGAGATATTTGGGTGGATTGTGTGGTCCCATCTGAGACTCACCTTCTCCAGGTTGAACAGGTCCAGCTCCTGCAGTCTCTCCTCATAGAGGGATGGGACAGACCCCTCATCCTTTTTGTGGCCTCTGCTGGATCCACTCCAGTAGTTCCTTATCTTCCTTGTACTGAGGAGCCCAGAACTGGACACAGCACTCCAGAAGAGTAGTTTCTTCTTTTTCTCATGGCAGACCCTAAAGGTATAAGCTATCATTTTGCACATGGACATCAAGTTGTACTGCGTAAAATGTCAAGTTGGCAGCCTCTGAGACTGCTGGTGAGTTTCTCACACCAACAGTAGTTTTATCCTGTGGTGAATGATGTGAAAATACAGATTTTTGCACATTACTGACGGCTATAGTGTGTGGTAAAGTTGAAAACAACACAGATCAAAGGCAGAGGGGTCCCTGACCCTCCTCACTTCCCTCTCTTGCAGAGTCTGTGTCGCAGTGGCGGGATGAAGGCCGTGTTGCTGTCTGGCTGCATGTCCCCATCCTCCAGAGCAGCTTTGTGGCAGAGGCTGCTTCCCAAGGCTTTGCTTTCCACCACGCTGAGCAGGGCTCGTCCACCCTGACGCTGTGGCTGGGAGAGGGGCCCAGCAGGCTGCCAGGGTTCGCCACACACCAGCTGGGGGTTGCAGGTGAGTTATGGGAGCGGTTGCACCCACGGAAACTCTTGATGGAGCCCATTCAGTAGGAATAGTTCCTCTGTACAGCCAGTTACTGCATTTGGGAATGAAAAAGTACTACCAACATAGAGAAAAAGCACTTCCCTGCTCTGTGCGCTTAATATGTATATCTGTCTAGAAAGTTAATGTCGGTAAATAGGGAAAACTTGACCCAATAGGGATTGCTCAGAACCTAAAGCAACTATTAGCCTAAATTGCAGTGGTCTGAAAGCTGATCTAAGCTATGCCCAGAAGTCTTTAATTTAAACATATATTTTAGGAAAAAAAAACCCATACAAATGCCATACTCTTATCCATCTAGGCATCCCACAACCACAGCTAGAAAGTTGTTCCATAACTGAGAAAATTTCCAAGGAGCTAGACAAGACGGTTTCCCCTATTTTTCTTTTCTAGTTTTTCATACAGCACAGCAAAAGGGACTGATGATGAACTAAGATACAGTCAGCTTGAAGTTAGCTTCACCAAATTCCAGTAGTTTTGTTCTCTCACTCAGCAGAGTTCACAGATAAGCCATTCTTTGACCTATCAGTCACTCAGTTATCTGTAATTGGAGATTGGTTTGGACCCCTCATGTTAAGGGTTACATTAACACACAGAAAATACGAGACTGGGGACAGCAAATCTCTGTGGTTGCAACCCTAACTTGTTTGTCCTTGGCTTGCAGGGACTCCGTGGGGTGTTACTGCTCCACCAAGTGGTGTTAAGGCCATGAACAGCAATTTGAAAAATCTAGTTAGGAAGAAGTCACAAAAGATGGTTTGTTCTGTGTAGCAGCAGGTCAGGTGAAAGGAAGCTTGAGGGGAAAAAAACTCCTTGAATTACAAAACAGTGCTACTGCCGTCAGTAGAGGGAATCTTCGGTTCCCTGGCCAGCAGAGGGCAGGGTGAGCGCTGAAGGCGGCCTTGGAGTTTGTCAATGGACATGTTGGAGCATGTTTTCCTGAGGTATGAAACCTCATCATTAAAATATGTGGCATTAAACTGGAGCAGGACAGTGCATTCCCCTCACAAAAGCACCGGATTCTCCTTGTAAAGAAGCCTAAGTTAAAGAGAGGTTTTCTGAAGTAGAACTTGCACAGCTGGGAGTGCTGCTTGAAAGGAAATCACATAAAAGATGAGTTGTGACCCTGGTGGGTATCAGAAAGAACTGTAAGAAAAATCGTAACTGAAAGACTTGCAAGTGTTTAAAAATGTATTTTCAGAGCATAATTTGCAGCTGTGCTTCAAAACACTTTGCAAGTAGGAAAAGCTTCAAAGAAAACTTTGGTACGTGCAGGTATATGGATTTCATACTTTATTGTATGGATTTTAAAATTGCACAACATATAATATATGTCTTCTTTGCTACCATTTTTCAAACCTGTACAGTTTTAGTCATCATTGGGATTTTCTTTAAAGGACATAAATACTTCAGGACAGCATTCTAGGCAGGTAAACAAGTGTGAAATGATGACTGCTATGTGGGGTTTTTTGGTCCTTTGTTCTACTCACTGTCAGTGGATCTGGAGCACATCCCAAATATACACTAAGCAGCATGGATACCACCTGGTAGATTGATTCCATTATCTTTCTACTTCAGGAGGAAGACCCTGGGTAGTGGAAAGGCTCCATTCTATTTTTAATTCATTTTATTGAAATATTAAAGGGTGTCAGACACAAAGCTTTCTTTATTCCATGACCAAAAAGTATTGTAGAATGTGTCTGCAGCAAAGAAAATCAATGTTGTGGTGAGAGTCTTCATCTCAAAGCTGTGGCCCGTCAGTGAATTGCCAGAGTCAGTCCTGTGCGCATCCTGAAGATGGAGAGCAGAGATGAGGAGGGTGGTTGGCTGGCCAGCAGGAAGCCAGCACAGGAACAGGGAACAGGTAGCAAGTCTCAGTGCCAAGTAGTTTTCCTCCTGTCTGCAGATTCCCATGCGGCGAACGCAGCACAGCCAGGGCTTGGTGCCTCAGGACCATGCAGCCAAGTGATGACAAAGGTGTGAATAAGCGGGGTCAGGTCATGTTTTACCAGACTGGGTGAGAGTGGCCAAGCAGAGAGTAGCAAATGTTACTCATTGGGCTTGGCCATTGTTGTTTAGAAATAGTGGAATATGTGATGTGTCTTCCAGCTAAGTTACTACGTCTGTTTGTAGGCGGCAGGATTTTCCACATGTGTAAAGATACAGAGGAGTCTCTGGTGTATGAAGTGATTAACGTGTTTTTAAAAAGCATTTCCAATATTCTCCACCTCCGAGGAGGATGTGGCCTGCCATCCATCCAGAAAGTGACATGTTTGTAAATATGCCATGCAACAATGGCATGAGAGGACAAGCTGAGGAAGGAAAGTAAAAGGAGAGGAAGAAAAGTGAAAGGCATTTTCTTCCCCCTCATATAGTCTACAAGCCTTACAACACAGCTGTTATTTGCATTGCTGTCTTAATCCACTTGTTGAAACAAAGTCCTTGGAGTTGAAGGACTCCAGGAAGAGGAGCCTACACACACATAGGATCATCAGCCTTGGCCAGTACTTAAGGAAATCTAAAACGAGCAGCTGCATTACTGGGAAACTGCACAGGAAGATGAAGGTGGACAGATTTGATAAGCCACTTACGAAAAGTGACTTTTTCCAAGTTGTTTTACAAATACTCGCTCTTGTCTGCTGATGCTTACAGTGCAGGCAGTGGCATCTGCACTTGTTCTGTGGTTGACAAGTGCTTCTCAACACTGAACATCTTTGCATTCGTTTTTACATCAGTCATAAATAAAAGAGGTAGGATAAAGATGTTTTTCTCCTCCATTACTCACTGTCTTGGAGTTATCTAAGGGATTCTTTTTTATTTTTAAAATGCTTCTTGCCTGTTCCTCAGAAGAGAACATTCAAAAGCATTCAAAACTATTGTAACAGTAATTACTTGGTTGGGTTTCAAGTGTAAACCTTTCCAGAAAGTCATCCTCGCATTGGATGATTTAAAGCTCCGGTTGCCACATTTGTAGCAGGAGGGAGAGTTTTAAACACCACAGTTCAGGGCAGTCAAAATTCTAATCTCACTGATGCCAACCAGGTGTGGCCCAGCAATGGAACATGAGACCAAGCAGCAAATCCTCTTTAGTGTGTTTTATTCCTTCTTGCTCTGGATTTAGGTGTTCCCTAGTAGAGACTTCGATCACCTCACTGGGAATTTCACTGCAAAAATTACATTGACAGGCTTCAATTTCAGGGGAACAGAGGAGAGTAAACACACTTTTAGTTTGATTCAAACGGCAGTTTCCTGCCTTCACCAGCCCTCCCTGGTCTCAGCAAACCCTTTGACTGAAGAATGGCTTTTCTAGAAAACAAATCCTCTAATCAAAAAGTTCCTCCTGCTTTCCTTTTGTTGCCTCTTTTGATCATTACAGTAGTTGTATTTGGACACTGCTAAATATTTACAGGAGGGATGAAATCATGAAGTCACAAGCCACAGGGAGGCAGATATGTGACTACCCTCTTAAAGCATGTCCTTTGATATATCTTGAAGGAAGCCTGGTATTTTATCTTTGAAATATCCTCCTACACATAATTCTGCCATGTATTACTAAAAAACAGGATGTTTTTAGCTGGACACTCACTCCTTAATAATCCCTTCCTGTGGTTATAGTTCCCCATAACATTTTAAATGCACGTGTCATCACAGCTGTGCTGTATCCTCTTCCTCCTGCTGTAAAATGACATAAGCGTTTCGTTACCGTTAACCTCTAATTTGAAAACTGTGCATGACTGATGTAGAAAAAGATCCTGGTAAGCTGCACCACAGCACTCGTCCTGCTCACCACAGCACTCTTTAAAATCTGAGAAAAGTACCTGTTTTAAGGGAAGGACATTTTTAAAAGTATGACCAGTGAGTATGACATAATTGAACATGAAAGCACTTGAGTTCCAGAAAGTAGGAAAACTTGTAATCTGCAGGAGAAAGTCATGGGCTGAGCATGAGGACATAAGGAAAAGCTACACTTCTCAGTCAGACAGGCTTTTTCATCAAGTGAAAATGTCAGTTTTCCACTTGGAAGCAACACTTTTTGATTAAGAAGTTGACTCAGATTATGGTGCAGTCATGAGTTGTTAGCTGGGTAGTGCGAGTTCAGAGATAGTCACTCAGCTGCACAGTCTGCCCAGAGTTATCTGTACAGTTAGCCCAGAGTACTAAACCTTGTGTGTTATTAACCCAAAACACTGGAGCAGGTGGGGGCTTTGTCATGAATTTCACTGGAGAAAAATTCATCTCCCTTAAGGGTGGCTTCTCAGCCAGAGTCACTGGAAAATTCTCTTATTTGAGGAAAATTACAGGCACGTCTCTGCTGAAGCGAGCAGCTTTGCCAGATTGTTTGGGTAACCTCTTGATCTTGCATTCTTTAGTTCTGATATTAACACAAGGAAGTTTTCCTTTTCATTTCTTGTCTAATCTGGAACTTAAATGTTGCAATTATTTATCTTGGTACTGCCAACTTTGAGTTTTTATACGGGCTACATAACCTTTTTCTAATATCTTATTGTCCATTGACAAACCACTTTGTGATTCATCCATACAAACCTTGCTAACTGTACATTAGGGGTTTGTTACGCTTTATCAAAACATGTTAAACTTTGGTTGTTAGGATTGAACGACATTGTCCAACACTTCCTCTTTTTCAATATTCTTTCTATACCAGGTGCTGTTCTAGATGAAAGCACTGGAAAGGTGTTGGTTGTACAAGACAGAAATAAGGTATGTTTCTTACAGGGTTACAAAATAGAGAAATACACTTAGATAAGCCTATTCACTAGTATAAAACATGTATGTTTATACAGTCCAAAACTGTGATAGTTAAAAGTTACTTCCTTTTACAATTGTCTTAAACACATCTATTAACAGATTGCTGAATTCCATATTAAGGGGAAAAAAAAACAATTCTGAAAATCAACAGCGTTGTTATAAATTATAATCGCAGATTGATTCAGCAGAACTAAGTATCCTTCCTGCTTGGAGTTTTCCGTTTTCTCCTGTAACTGACCAAGGAGTCCCTGATCTTGTGTTTGGATCCATGCAGACCTCTGGAAAATCCCCAGGCTCAAAACTGATTTTGAGAGAAGGATTCTGATTTGGTTTGGTTTCCAAAATTCCAGGCATATCTGTGGCTTTAAACGAGCAGTACCACTGTTGGCCATGATCTGGAGACCACCTTGATCCAGCAGGTGTAAAGAACTTTAATTCCTCACACGAGGAAGCACTTGCCCTCACTACAGAGGTTGCCAGACCAGAGCAGTGCTGTGGTGAGGGTGGCTCGTGTGATGTGGCTTGAGGTCACTGAGCATCCATCACTGAAATGTCTTCCGGCACCTATCAGGCTAACCCAGATTTTAACTCAACTGCTGCAGAAAGCTCTCAGGCACACTGGCAGCTGTCTGTGCTACTCCATTCAAGAAACATTTAGCCTCCATTATGCTTTCATTTGCAAGTTAAAGTCTTTCATGTTAAAGCTGCACTCTTCAACTCTCTAAGAGAGTGAGATTAATGCAGTTTTAATGAAACAATCAAAACTTAGCTAGGTAGACTGAAATACACTTGGGTGCATAATTTTCATTTTATACTGTTAATATACAGAATCTCACTGGCTGCATTCTCCTATATTTCCTGAAATAGCTACTAAGACTTTTCTCCTCAGTACCTAAAACATCAGCTCATAAGGACCTGCAACACAGTTAATGAACTTCAGTGAAAGAGTGCTTTCATAGGCAGGTTCAATCATACCAAGTTTCTAATACAAAAGACAAGGGTGTTTCTCTTCCTCTGAACTTGTTTCCTGTAATTGAAGATGCTTATTTTTCTTTTTTGTATTTTATATTTTTACTTACAATAAAAGTAAAATGTCGAGAACTTGGCTTTAGGAGGACCTTCAGGCTTTCCTTCAGCATTACCAATTAAAGCGTAAACCTACCTCTCATGCTGTAGACTCCAAAAGTGGTTCCAGCTCCAGAGAATCACCAGGGACAGAACAGCATGTTGTAAACATTAGAAATAGTATATTTATTTACCCTTTTATACACAAAAATATAAATGTGCATGCTTATCTTTTAGTAAATATCTTAAACAGATATCAGAGTTTAAAAAAAAAAATTAACAGTTGTTGGAATTTTAAGAGCTGTTTGGGTTTAATTGTGACAGGACAATTCCACAGCACACAAAGATTTCCAGGAACTAAAAGTAAATCTGAAAGCCAATAGACAAATAAATGTATTTTCCATCTGCACTATTTTTAATCTGTTACTTTAAATTCCCATCCAAGCCCTACTTTCCAATGTAGTCATTAGGGTTTCAAATCACTGGAAAGCACACAGCTTCCCTGCTGTGCTGCATAGACAAGAAGCTTTTTTGGGGGGGGGCAGTGTACCTTTTTACTGCATTTATTTCTAGGAGAAGAGTAACTTCTTCCTACATAAACTTTTAACAAGGAAAGAAATATAAAGTACATAGAAGTAAAGGTAAAGCCTACAAATCTTTGTGCTCTTGCATGAGGTGCAGGGAGGGACTGGGCAGTCCCTTTAGCAGTATGAGTAACAACACCAAGCCTGCACTTCATGTTTTAATACTGAACTTTATTGCAATTCAATAAATGTTTCTGCATGTAAATCACACACAAGCCCTCACTTCTTGTATTCCATGAAAATGACAAGTTACACTAAATGGTCTTTACAGACACACAGAGACATCTTAAAGCCAGTGCAGTATAGAACAGTACAATCATAATACCTGTTTGTAAGATTAAATATATATACATTTTTAAAAGCCAAAACAATGAGAGTGGAATATATTAGTGATTAAATATAAGATTATATAGTCTATAGCAGCTCTTTTTTAAATATTTAACTACTCTATCTAGCAGCAACATTGTCTAATGACGGTTAGACAGTTTGTATTTTCAATCAGTAGGTGTTTTGTTCCAATAGTTCATACAGACTGTAGCTGTCTCTGATCATCATGTCAGTAGGAACAAACAAGTTCCTACTTACTCATATTTGTAAAATAACAATACTGCAACTTGAGCAAAAAAAAAAATATGTGTTAATTGTCTTCTTCGTATTAAAAAGAGTGCAACGCAGGCTGACTTACTTCATTAATGGATTTTTCCTCCAATACAGACCATAAACGCATGGAAATTTCCAGGAGGTCTGTCTAATCCAGGAGAAGACATTGGTAAGTTCTATGAGAACATGTCAGCCTTTAACAGAACTACAAAAACATGAATACCACTGAAATACAGTGTGACCCACATGGCTCCTGTGATGGATTGTTTCCTTGAATTAAGGGTGAATAGATGGAGTCACACAGTCCTGGGACCACAATGGTAACAGGGTAGCATGGTCAGGACTAAGAAGTTTTGTGTTTGTAACATTTACTCTTTTCCACACTTTAACTAAGTGCTTGAGGCCAGCTAAATTACTGTAGGCTGGTCAAATATGCTGCAATATGAGCCAGAAGTGCAGAGGATCAAGGTAATCCATATACAGCCCAAATAAAACTGAAACCAGGAGCTCTCAGCTCACACTGGAATCCAGGGCAGCGATCTCAGGGGTGGACTGAGCAAGAATTTCCAACTCTCCCTTTTTATGCACAAACCAGAAATAAACACGCCTGCTTCCGTCCTCCCTCTTCACTTGATTAGTTTGGACCAAGAGCTCCTTGGCACAAGGCCAGGGTGAAGTGCAGGGCCTCAGTCTTGTGGGCACCTATTCCCAACAGAGAGATGCGGCGCTCCTGTGGTTGGAAACAATGCTGGTTAGAGGAACCTTCTCATTTCTCTCCAACACAGCACAGCTGAACACTGCCATAGTTTATCTTCACAGGTAAATGAGCAAGGGTGTTTATGAAGAGAGAGAAAATCTGGCTTTTTTTCTCCTTGTATCTCGGCCCTTAAAATCATGCTCCATAGGCTGGTTACTTCTTAAGCTGGGTGTCAAGCCCAGGTTTCCTGACTGTTCCATACCTTAGAAATACCTACTGGTTTAGCAGCCTCACTACAACAATGTGTGGTAGGGTTGTATTCCAGTTATTATTTCAGTTCAGGGAGAAAGTTGCTAGTTATCAGGATATGGCTGAGTTTAGTTTTCGTAACTTATGAGTCATGTTTTAAGTCTTTCTGTCAAACCTGGTGATGGAAATCAAAAATATTTGCTGCACAACGCAGTGTAACATGGTGAAATGGATCCACGCTTTCAAAAGAAAGCCATGGCTGTTGTCTAGACAGGCTCCTTCTTACTTCTAGTGCCAACAGCAGCAGCAGGATTTTTGTACTCAAGGGAACAAGAAATGACCAGCACTGGCCTCCCAGTGGGATTCCCCAGAGTGATACTGCTACTGATAGGACAGCAGCCATCCCTCACTTAACAGGTGAGATTATGGCTGGAGCCTGACTGAAAACCACCCAGGAGAAAAGTCTCTTACAGCTTCCCTCCTGCCACTTCTAAACTACAGAATAATAAAAGTTACGATTCTCTGCATCACATCTTATATTACAAGAAGATATAAATTAGTGAAGCATAAAATATAATAGAGCCTAATTTTCCTTTTGCATTCTTATATCAAACCTTAAAAACCACAAGTCACTCAAGGGACTAAATTTTAAATTACAATTAAAAATTGCAATTACAATGCCTGAAACCCTTTGGTTGGATGAAGTGACAACATGCATGGCTGCCTACTTAAATGAGTGTCAACTGACTCATGCAAGTGACACCAATAGTTTCATAATGCAGGTTAACCAGAGTGCACACATTTTTGTATCTGAGTATTTCTGAAACTCCAGCCCTAGTGTTTCTTCTAGTTTAACTGTCATTATATATACACATTTAAACAAATGAAAACCAGAAAATGACACTTTATCTAAAAGCAAAGTTCAAAGCTTAAATGAAATACCTCACTACTAAAATTTCTTTAACCACAGCCTGCCTCAGCATTCCTCACAATCTCAGTTCACTTCTGTGTAACACAGCCCCTTGCCCACTAATAAAACCAGGGAGTTACTATTTCAAATATCTGAAACTATCCCTGAAATGTCTGTTTTGTTCCCCTCTGTCTTGGAAAGATATGAGCTTCCACAGAATGGTGAATCTCTACCAGTCTTTTAAAATGCATTTGCTTTTGGAAGCAAGCCAGCACACTTACTGAAAATTCCTTACTGAAATTGAATTATCAGGAGCAAGTAACATTGCACAACAGTTCTGTACATTGACCACTCAAACCAGACACGACCAAAAGGTTACATTAAATTGGGACAAGCCAGTATTCAGCCTACCAGTAGTTATCCCAGGCAAGTAGGATTTGACTTGACTACGATGAAACTGCAGACTTTGGGGAAATCAGTGGAATATTAAAAAACTTCTTTGAGGCTCTTAAATTTGTTATTGAAGAGAAAAATCATCTCTCTGGAGGAATTCTGAATGGATGGGTGGTTCTCTGGCTGTAATTGCAGCACACAGACCCTGCAGACCCTTCAAGTTCCTCCTGCATTTGTGGTGAGGAATGTTAGCACTGACCTCATTCTGTCTGGGACACACAGAACGCACACGTGCAGCACAGATGCAGCATATTTGCAGCATGTTTCCTGCAAGAACAGGCTCTGTGCTGCACTGGTGCTGTGGCATATTTGAAATGTCGCCTGACTCTTAAGGTACATCTTGAGAAGGACCACTCACTTTCTGAGAAGAGTTTTACCCATTTTGTTACCCCTTGGGGTGAAGCGCAGTGAAACTGATCTGAGCAAGAGCTCTGACATCGGTACCGGTGCAGCTGCACAGGGTCTGAACCTGAGACTGGGCAGGGGCAAGGAGAGGGATGGGATCCAAAGGACTGCAAAGACCAAGGACAGTGCAGTGCTGTCTTGGATTAACGGTCAGTGGAGCCAGCAGGCATCAGCGTCCATTACAAACTACACCCTGTACAGCATTAACAAGGCAGTTCTGTAGGATATACACAGGAAAGGGACACAGCAGTAACTTCTGTTTGGGGGCCAAAAAATTAGCTTATCCTTGTGTTGGAAAAACAGACCTACGTTCTAAAAACCTTATGAAGCAGAACAGAGAACATGCTGAGTAAGAGGCTTTCCACCTTTCCAAAAGGTTTAAGGAGCGCTAAGTTACTGTCAGATGTATTGTAAGGATTGCTCTTTCCACCCAGGAGACACAGCAGTTCGAGAGGTTTTTGAAGAGACTGGCATCAAGTCAGAGTTCAAGTCCATCCTAAGCATCAGGCAGCAGCACAAACACCCCGGAGCCTTCGGGAAGTCGGACATGTACATCATCTGCCGCATGGAGCCCTCCTCCTTCCACATCAGCTTCTGCCAGCACGAGTGCCTCCGCTGCGAGTGGATGGACCTGGAGGAGCTGGCCAGGACGGAAAACGCCACACCCATCACCAGTAACGTGGCCAAGCTCTTACTGTTCGGGTACCGGGAAGGGTTTGATAGGATTGACATAACCATGAGGGAGTTCCCAGCTGTCTACACAGGCCTGTTCTACAAACTCTACCACAGGGAGCTGCCTGAGACCTACAGAAACATGATGTGATAGCAATACATTTCACATTTCCTTATAGTAATAATTTAGAATTATTATTGCAGTGTTGCATATTACAGTTATCCGTGGACTACTTTTTAGGTAATTATTAGAACTTAATTATTGTCTAATAAGCTAAGATATAAATTACTTTTAACGGTAATTATTTCTATGAGCGTGCATCAGGTTTGTTCTCCTCTATTCCGTAAAGCAAGCGTAAGGTAAAGAAAATACATAGGTACTTGAATGAAAACAGAAGTGTTACTGATCCTGAAAATATATTCTGCAAGTCATTTTTACCTCCAAACACACTGGCACAATAGGTTTAAAGAGCTATATAAAGACATTCATGGTTTAGTATGGTATCTGCAAAAGTAGTTATAATATCAGCAAATAATTGCTTTATTTGGCTACTTCAGAGTGCAGTAGAAAAGGCGACATCTTTAGTGCTGCGTGGCACTGGTGCTCAGAATCTGCCATGGAAGTCAGCTTTTAGCAGACATGGGAAGGAAAAGGATAGCTTTCTGTCCAGGTCCAGTTTTTGGTCCAGGTTTGTACTGTCCAGTTCTTTTCAATGCCACGTACCAATCCGAGTATTTCCGTGACCGGTAAGTGTTATAGTTATTGGATTCCAAACGCTCAAAAAAGAAACATTCTTCTGTTGCATATTTCTAAAAGGGAAAAGAGAAAGCATTACTGGTGTAGCACCACAAATCAATTCTTCACGTTCAGAGGACTAACTCAGCAAGAATGTGAGCAGTACCTTTGGTTTTAAGAAATAGAGATTAACTGTTTTACGACTGAAAAAAGGTACTTAATTGTGAAAATATTGTTGAAAACACCTACAAGAAGAGGTTTTTACCTATGGGTCATTTATTGTCTCTAACACCAATCAAGCAGCTTTTACTTTGTAATTTGCTTTTGTATTTTATTTTTGTAATTTACTTTTGTAATTTGCTTTTACTGTGTAATTCTTTGTTCACTCAGAAAAGGTATAAAAGAAGCCTTTAAGAACAAAAACCTTGAGCAGAGTACAGACAATTCAGTACAATCATCCAAGCTGGAAATTCAGGCAGAAGCACATCAAAAAAGGAATAAAAATCCTCATTTCTCCCCAAAGCAAACATGACACCATTGCTTTCCTACAGTACATTGTCAATGTAAACATTTTGACATAAACCCCATCATGTAGGTGACAAATGACAGCTCAGGCTTCATGAGCTATGTATTCCTTAACATCTGCCAGAGGTGACATTTCAGGAGCTGGACTGCTGTCCAACAAGAGCGGGATGCCAGCTACTGCACTGTCCATCTCAGCACCTGGAAAAACCCTGGATATCTGTGGTTTCTCGTTTTAAATACACTTCAGTCCAGGCTGCATCCAGAGTGCAGATCTGGCAGTAGAAGCTTTCACAGCACCTCATGGAACACCTGAACTCTGCTCAAACTAAATGCAGGTTATTCTCACAAACATTCTTTGAGCACAATTTGAATCCGTAATATCAAAAGAGAAGAATTTCCCTTCAAGTCAAGTCCGTGAAGTCTGGCAAAACCTGGCTGCGATCACAGCAAAACCACATAAGCAAAACAGAATGAACAGGTCATATCCTTAAATAACAAATTATTTATCATAAAATACAAGTTATTCAAACTTCTTTCATGGTAAGTTTGGGAAATTTCTTAATTAAATGAAATAATCAGATTTCATTCCATAAAGTGGAAGTATTCAGTTCTTATAATTAAACTGGAAAGTCCAAATAAGCTGTATCAGATGGGAAATGTTTCTGTTTTTCCATCGAAAATTTGATGGAACAGATGCATTTCTGCATAGATATTTTCAGTTAAAAGAGCATTTTCCAAGGGGAGGTTTTGACTATCTGCACTCACAACCAGCCATTTCCTCCACTGGTAGAGATCACCTCTCCCCCACGATTGAGTCTGTTAGTAAAAAGCATGAAAATGCTCAATTAAAGGCTGTATAATCCAGATTTCTAGACAAGAACGTGGCCCTCTACACCCCCATGCAGATCACCAGGGTGATCAGTGGTCCAGGGGCTGTGCAATAAATCATCCTGCAAAGCCCAGCTCAGAACAAACACTGCAGCATGTCTCAAAAAGTAATTACAAAAACATCCAACAAGACGAAAAACAGGCCTGAATAAGAATTTGCAAACATAGTTCCGAAAATGTTAATTTATCTGTAAAACAAGGACACTATGCAAATTGCTCCTGGACACTGAAAAATAATTTAAAAAACCCAGGCATTAAAAAGAACAGAGTCATACTTCAGTGACTGATGGATTAGAGGACTAAATTATGTGTTTAGAAATTAAAGTTCCATAATGTTTTAAAAGAAATTTCACCACGTGCGATTCACCGCAGACATTTCCACTGTACACTCTTTGTGAGCTGTTGTGAAACACAACCCTGCTCTAACTGAACCAAGAGGCACTGGCAATTAGAAACAGTTCCTTGAATGTGTTTAGAGGCAGAAAATGGTAAAGGCACAGCCAGCCACAGACTACTGGAAGTCACAACACAGAAATCCTCATGGAAAAACATTGCTAGTGCTACAGAAAACAGCTGTGGAATTGCAGCATCGTTTGTTAGGCTCGTTGGAGGAAAGAAGTCTTAAAAGAGAATCTCCACCTATGAATAACAACTATGTTGTGTGCAGCAAATATGATCCAAGTAATACCCATTTCCAGAAACAACACCAAAGAAAAATAGAAGAGTTTTACAAGCTCAAGTGAGAAGCACAAAGTGATCCAACTTTACGTATTCTGAGAGAGTAATTCTGAGTGACTGGACAATACTTTCCGAGCATTTCGCCTTACAGGAACTAAGCACCTAAAACTGCTGCAAGGGAAGCATATTCTACAACCAAACCCACCATGCAGCAGCAGGTCAGAAATCCCAAAGATAAACACACCCTGTGTTTATGTTTAGCATTTTACAAATGGTGCTAAACACCCTAATTTGACCATTCCCTGTCTCTCAGGGTACAAAATGCGATCAGAATGGGAAGCCGAATGCCGCCGCACCAGCGCCACAGGAAATTCCCAATTATCTTTAACTCAAGAATAGCACAGTGGACAACTCCTCACATTTTCTTCAACTGAGCTGTCACACAACATCCCAGTAACTTGAAGCAGGTTCTTTAACTGCATTCCTGAGCCTACACAAAACTCCCTGGAGCCAGAACTGAGGAGCGCCCTGGGGAGCCCCGCTCCTGTAAAACTACTTTCAGTCTCATTTCATGGAGGTGGAGGAAGGGAATCAGAAGTAATTTCTGCAGCCCCTGGCACGGGTCTTTCATTAGCTGTCATTCAGCCACAGTTAGGAATGCAGTTTGTTAGCCCCAGCCACAGAGGGGACTTGCACAGAGTCCCTGTGTGAATATACAAAGCACCAGGGACTATTGCAAACCAAAATTCTTGCAAGGTCGATGCCCTGCTGCAGTGCTTCACCAGGCACCTAAGGATAAATGTGGATAAGGGATTTACAGTGTCTAGGTCTCATAAGCAAAATTAATGTAACTGCAACTCTTAAAGCAAAATTTATCATCTGGCTCTAAGAGACATTAACTCTCAGAGTCTGCTGCACACACTGGCTTTAAAACACAGTTAAAATTCAGCTGATACCAATAAAACACACAAGAGTTTAGACTAAAACTAGTCTCACTGGAGAGCAGCTTAATTTACCCACATTTATATAACTTTTAAAATTTTATCATCATATTTTCAAAAATATTTTTCTTGCCAGTTTTCTATTAGGAAGTAGAAGTGCCCAAAACAAACTTGATTCTCTACAAAGAGGAAAATGAGAAAATAATTTATACAGATTAATACCATGAAAGTAATTTTTTAAAAGAAATTTGCTTTACTTGCAACTTCAAAGAGGTCTTCTAAAATCACTTTATTTGAAAGTAAGTGAAAGAGGAAAAAATTACTCCTGAGGGTAAAAAGGCAGACACTTTATTCTTCATTTGTTTTTATAATTTCCTGATCACTGTGATTTTTTTCTCTCTCAGATAAGCAATTCCTGCTAAATTTTGCAGCTCCTAGATAGGGCAGAAATACCCAGCTCCTCCTAATTCCTATTTCAACTGATGGACAGAAGCTGAGTAAGTCCTGCAGCAGAAATGCTACTCCACGCAGAGCGAGGGCAGGACACTGCAATACAGAGACATCAGGGAAGTGCTGCTTACCAAAGCCAGCAGTCTGCCATCCTCCTTCATGGCCAGGAAGCGATTGGCACTGACACCTTTGATGGACACCACTCCTCGTTCCTCTGCCTGAAGCTGCAGCTTGACTGTGAACAAAAAGAAAAAAAAAAAAAAAAGACAAAAGGTTTCACAGCCATCGAGGGATTGCAGCACTTGACAGTCACTGCCTTCAAACCCTCCACCACAGAAAGCTTCAGCTTGCAATGAAAACATTATCTTTTCAACCTTTGGCTTTCTGATCCCATTTTGACAAAGAAAGTAGCTACTCTCAAACTAGCAACAGCAAGATTTATTCCATCTTCATTTCGCATAAAGGCAGCTTTAAACCCATGAAATTCCTTGAAAAGTCACTTAGGGCATGGTCAGCTGCTCCCAGAAAATGGAACTTTTTGATGGCAATTTTTCCAGAGGTGTCTCAATGTTTGCAGAACAGCATCAGACACTGAACACACACAGCTCTGTACAGGCAGACTGTCAGCAAGTCTAACTCAGACTGTTCAGGTCCATATCGCTCCCTAAGGGTTCTGGCAGTTTCCAACAGAAAAATATCCATTAGTTTACCTCATCCATCCAACAAGTGGGTGGAATTAACAAACAGAACTGCAGCAGTAAGTGAAGGCAGCAAAGGCACAAGAAAGAGTGTTACACAAAGCAGGAACGTGTCTTGCATCAATTAAAAGAAGTTAAAAATTTTATAGAAATGAAAGCCTCTATCACACAGCTTTTTGCTACTACTTGTCAATTATTAACATAAAGCCTTAACTGATTTCTGTAGCCATAAATCAAACCCAGTAGTTTGGACAAACACATGAAAACGTCCCCTTTTGCCTGCCTTTGCCTGTTGTATACAACATCTCAGACAAGAGCTTCCTTCACCTGCCCCTGGGGTTCAGCAGGTACTTTACTCCATTTGGACATGCAGTTTTAAATTGCTTGACCTTCTCAGCCATCAGAATAAATGCCTGAAGTGACCATAAATTTTGGAGGAGGAGCACCTCTTGAGATTCAGAGAGAGGTTGTTGCTTATTTGGCTTTTTGTTGAAGAGAAAAAAAGACAACACTGAAGAAACCAACCAAAACTCCAACGCCAGGAACACAGGGAACATGAAACTGTTGGGATAGCTGCTGCAAGCCCTTTCAGGGTAAAAGTAAAAAGTCAGGCCCAATTTCATCTCAGAATAAAGTATCCAAAATACAACGCTCCCAAGTTGTGAGGCCAAAATCAGAGTTGTGAACAGCTCCAAACACTTTAGTGTAACTCCTTAGTCTCTGGGGAAACAAGAACGTGGAAAAGTGCTCTGGGCAAGGACTGTGGGAAATGGACTTTTGAGATGTGCCAAGCACACAGCTTTCACCACACACTTAACAAGGTACAGCTGTGGAACAGCTGAAAATTAATAATAATTACTGCAGTACTGACTTATTATGCTTCATGACTTTCTCTGGACAAAAATGCACACGAAATCCTACAGCATCACACCAGGCCAGAAGTTCAAGTTCTGTAAAAATAAACTGGTAAAGTTTTTAAATCCTGTAAAAAATCTGAATAGTTTGGAGAAGCTTGTGAAAAGAAAAAAAAAAAAGCCCTAAGGTATTCCTGCAGAGTTTAAAAAGAGCTGCAATACTGAAAGCCCCAAAAGGAAAATCAGCTTGACTGGATTTTCCTCTCCAACTCCAAAAACACGTGAACAAATAGAGCCAGAACAGTACTGTGAGTTTTTCAGGCTTCAGTGTTATTTTACAGCTTTATTAATGGAGTGAGTATTTGCCACAGGGTTACACTGAACTGGAGATGCCAAGATACAACACAGCCTCACTGATCAAACACATTTTGACCACATGATCGTCACCAGAAGCAACAATTTTAGGTTTAGCTCACTGCAACTAAATTGGTGGTAAGAGAAATGTATCACTTGACACTGATGAGGTGCATCTTTTGCAGCCTTTGGTCACCAACAGCAACAGTGCAGACTCTGTTCATCATTTTACATCTATTCCCAATACTTCTTTTCAGCATAACTGAACCTCAAAACCCGTCCATGAAAGTCAAATAATTAAGATGTTTGTAGCCCCAAAAAAGGAGCAGATGGTTGTGAAAGAGCTCATTAGCCAAGGGGTAAAAAGGCCCATTTTCCCAGATATTCTGGCACTCCTTTGAGGGCCCCTCTAGCACAGCAATGAGTTATTTCCCTGTTCCCATTCATGCCCTGCAATCCATGAGGAATGCCAAGCACAAGACTCTGCTCGATGCTGCTGATGTTGTGAGAAGACAGAGCTCACCCGCTGAGCAAACATCCCCAGGACTGGGGCTAAGTCATCACTAAGTTATTAAATAAAACAATACAAGCAACTCAAAGGACCCAGGAAATTTACAGCTCCTATTAAAGACTTTCATTAAGCTTAATAGGATGATTCTGATGAGTAAGAAGGAATGAACTGCAGGACGTACATATGCACTTTCACACCACCAGAGAAACTCTGAGTGACGCAGCTCGAGTGAACCTGCAGTGCCTTCCAGTTGTATAAAAATGGATAGAGAGGGAATGGTTTTTCCCAACAATACACAGAGTTTCTGTTAGAGATTCCTATTCACTGATGTTCTGGCTGAAAAACACCACAAGCTATACAGTCCTACCCGAATTCCCACTGCAACCAGTACAATCTGTGGCACTAAAGGAAGCTGTGGCACTAAAGTGCAACACTGTGGCACTAAAGTGCAACATGCACTGAGATGTTCTTTCACAGGGTATGTAGCCAGGATAGATGTACAAAGCTGCAGGTTAAACTAAACAGTGTATTTAAGAGAGTTACAAATGGGCATTTATTTCTCAACTTGGAGAAACTTTTCTAAGAATATGGAAGTTGAAAAGGGGTATTTAATGGCATTGTGGTTGGCAAGATTTCCGTTAAAAAATGGATCTTCCTCATTTTCTTAGAGACCACAAAAAAATTTCCAAGGCAGTTTTGCACAGTCCAGTGGAGAAAATAATTCCCAGGACAAGTAGCTAGACAGGAAAGCTTTTAGCAAATGCAGAGACTAGAGAAAACATGAACATTTTCCAAAAGTGCTTTTATTGTCCTGAGTACTAGAGCTGGAAAATCACACGTACAATGCAAACTCTCAGGTCCTTTTACAGTTCTAATAAACCAAAGCTTTAGAGTGGCCCAAACCCAGGAACTGCACAACTTAAGTGATCCCAAATGGTTTCACTGTGCTGCATCATAAAGGGTTCGGCCAAAAATCTCCTTCCAAATCGGTTCATTTCAAAGACCTGGGCAAAATCTACCAACTTAATACTTCAGAAAACAGAGCTGCACATTCTGGAAGTTGCTCACTGCTGAGCTGGTAGTACCTTTTGACTCGCAGTGGTAATCTGTTGGCAAGCCCTTTGCCCGGGGCAATCCCTGTGAGCAAAGCCACGTGCTGGTATTTCACTCACAGCAGCTGCACTGGCTAAGATGTTCCGGGCCAGGAGAATGCCACAGGATCAGTAAGGAAAAGGGAAAATAAAAGTCACAGGCAGGAGAGAAAGGGACAGAAACACATTAGGAATAAAATAAAAGGCAAACAAAAAGAGCAAAGTGCAGTGAAGACAGGGCAGGGTAAGGGCAGTACAGGAGGGTGCTGTACTGGAGCATGAGGCAAACTCACACATCTGAAGGAGGTGGAATTTGAGGACATATTAGCCAAAGGGATTAATAAAACCCCCATTTTCCTACTCTCCACAAGGAAACGGAAACTCTAACCACTGTATCAGAGAAACCCTGAAGTAAAAACCAACTATGAGCTTCTGGCTTTGGATACATTTACACAGCAAATAAAGGTTTGATTACAGCCTCAGCTGTATTTTCACTGTAACCCTTCAAGCAAACATCCTACACACAGACTTCAGTGCAGACTACAGCTGCAAGTACCGGTCCCAGTGTCAGGATCACACAAAACAGGTCAGAAGGCCTATCTCTAGTCCAGCCTCCATCCCTTCACAAGGTGAGTGATGCCACACTGCACCTAAGGGAGCAGCTCACAGCCTGGAAAGAGAGGACAAATTGGATAGTATTTCAACCCCTATTTTCACCCACATACCGCTGCTTTATTGGAACAAAAAGCAAAATACCTCTCAGTTTATGAGAAGGGAGAGTTTCTGTACTCCCCAGAAATCCGAGGCTGCACGTCTCTGGATCAATGACTAGTGTTACTACAGTCTGCTGTGGAAAAGCTCAGCCTCAGCCAAAGGCTCAGGGCCCATCTCCAAAACATTTGCAGAGGCCCTGCAAGGAGAATCCTTCCACGAGGCCCCCGAGTGACAGTGCAGTGAAGCTGCTGTGCCAGCTCCCACTGCCCATCCTCCCGCACCTCTGTGCCACAGGAAAGCACAAAGCAGCTATTTTGCAGTCTCACTGCAGAGGTGGGTCAGCTCCAGAGGGAATAAGCATCAGAAATGCAAGGAAAAAAAAGAGGGGAAAAGTAAGACTCAACAATGTTTCACTAAATGCAACACCCTACAGAGGAATTCCCATTCCGCCACCCTCTGTGGCTGAAATTGGCCATTCCATCCTGCTTGGGGGTAACATCTATTCCCAGGTGTCCAAGCAAAACACAAGGAGTTGGACATGCTTGCTCCACACCTAACACGACAAACCCTCCCAAATCCAGGGCTGGTTCAAAGCTACGCATGCATTTACAAACACACATATATTAATACCCCCCTTCTGGCATTGCCTGTTGCTGGATCAGATCCAAACCCCAGTCTGGTGATGCCTACTGTAACTTTCTCTAGGAATTACAAATATCTTTCTGTCCCTCTGTCCCACATCAGTCTCTGACAGTTTCTGAGATCTCTTTCTCAAAGGCACAATTAGCAATTCAACATCTTCTGCTATTTGATAAGTGCTGACATACAAGGCATCCCCAAGTCCTCAGACTGCAAACAAGAGAACAACTCTTCGCTTGCTTTCATACGCTCATGGTAAAACTGAGCCACTGCCAGTCACTGATCCACACACTGCCTAAAACCTGGAACGCATGCGAGGCGGGGAGAGGAGAAACCACTAGCAACCCTTAGCAGGAGAGGTGGGCTGCTAATAAACCAAACCATCAGAATTGCAACAAAAACAATCAAGCCAATGGAGTGTCACAGTGAGAAACAGTGAGTCACGCTCCCATACAAAGGCACACTTCTTTGCTTTTGCATGACAACATTCGAAGTGTATCTTTTTCCTTTTTGCCAGCCAGAGGCATAAAACCACTCGCAGACAGACCTAAGGTCTCCAAAATGTAAACATCTACAACAAAAATACACACTCCTGGAACACAAACACTTTAGGAAGTTCCGGTTACACTTAAGAGTAAACCAAGGCTTGAAGCAGAACAGTAACTTGTGTAACTAACTGTTTAAGCATCCAGCCACTCTCCTAATCAAGCACATCAACATGGACATTCCCAGATTTTAAAAGTTTTCACCTTTTTAAGTAGTAGAGATACTGAATACAATGGAAGTTATTTCCCTATTCAGGTTCTCCACCTATTCTGACTTATACCTTGACCTCAATTCCTACAAACACCCTGCTCTACCTAACATGCACCTGTGGCACTGGGAATCCTCCCCATCAAACACTGATCACCAAATACACAGCATTCTCTGGTGCTCCCTATAAATTTGATATAAAAGATAGTAAAAAAAAAGTCATCTTGCAGAACAGTAATTTCAGAATGGTGTGACATCCAAAACTTCTGGCACCAGTGTGACACTGTGCTCCTCACCTGTATGCCCACGTGTAAAACACACACTTCTCCACTTCTCACAGCTTGCATAATCTGGTTGATCAAACCTAATCGAGGTAAAAAATGTCATGCAAAAGCAAATCCAAAGTTTGTGGATTCTGCTTACAAAGCACAACTTGGGCATTTTGTGCTGCCGAGTAAAGAAAACAGTTTCGCATTACGAAAGGATTTTGTATGTCAGAAGTTCCAAGACGCCATCCTGTAAAGCCCTTCAAAATGCCTTCTGCCACAGTGTTTGCTGATTCCTTGACATTGCAGATGAACTGATGCATCTTTGGAAGTCAAGAGGCCAAAAGCAAAGGGAAAAAATTCCTAACTTTACCAGAGAACTTCATTTGTTACTGGGTACAGGTAAGAAAGGTTAGTCTCCAAATTACCATTATTTTCACACATATTCCTGATTTAGAAAAATGTTTCAGGGTTTCTTTATCAAAAGGATAATGCATGCCTGTTCACATGTAGTTTTTTTAGGACTGTTCCCAAAGGGCTTTCCTTAGCAAGGGTAAGGTATCCGCCACATTGCTTTCATCTGCTTTCGCTTTGTTTAGTACTGACTGAAGTAAATTGCAGAATAACCACTTTTGGGTGTTCAACTTAGGAACAAAGTTGGTGCAACTGCTCAGCCAACACAGCTGTGTCAGAAGACACGTACAGAACTCGGAGAAATTCAGCTTGATGTTTACTGTGCATACACTTCTCTCCTTGTAACTATGACTTGTTTTTCACTTGCAGCAAAACAAACACATAAAACCAGGGGCAATCCAAGACAAACATGGGAACAGCATTTCAGAAGACAGAAAAGGTAAAATGTGTAATTTTAAGAAGGTATTTTGAAGTGTTCCTCCTCCAGGTATAACTCACACTACTCAGCAGTACACAGTATTTCAGGGCTGTGGCTGATGTCGGAACAGTAACACATGAGATGAAAGGCAAAGGCTGCCAGGGCAGTGGTGAGGCACTGCTGACCCATAGGCTCAATAAGCCTCAGTGTCACAGCTGGAAAGGGAGATCTGGATTTTAGGAATGCCAAGAAAAATTAGTAAACTGGATTTCAGAGAGTCTGGAGCACAGTGGTGAAAGAGGAACTCTGTCAGGCACCCAGGGTCCAGAGAGATGGCACAGCAGACAGAAAGGAAGAAGGAACAACCCCCTACAGAGGAGCTCCTGTGAATTGAGCTGCCTTTTAGAGCTGATTGCTCTTAACCAGGCCAAAAGCTTGAGACAGCGACCGTGCTGGGTTTGTACTTCCCCCATCTCCAGTACCAATGAAACTGAACATTGATACTTTAATAAATACTTTTGCAAAAAGTTAAAAAAAAAAAACCATACATGTGCACACACCACACAGCCCAGCTCCTTTATTGCAAGGACAGTGCAAATGCCACAATAAGGTCGGAGTCTTACTTCATCCTCCTCCTCCTATTTCGCCCCCTTCCATCAAGCTGCGTAACCACCCCGCGCTGACCTTTAAATAAAGCATCCCCAGGGGAACTGCATGAGCTGCAGTGAAGCACAAGAGCTGTCAATCACTGCTGACCCAGCACAGTAATGAATCCCAGTCTCACAAAAAGGCTCTAATTAGCTTTTGAATGCAGCCCTGCTTGAATAAGGAGTTTTTTTTGTTAAAAAATCAAATTCCTTAACTGAAAATAAAACACATAGTGCACATTTGCATAATGCTCCTCACTTTTATTCTGAGTACATTTGAACCATATGAAGAAGGGATGTGAGCGCTTTCCTGACAGTGAAAGAGACCTTGGAATCTGCAATTTGGAAGAACCTACTTGACTCCCTGCTGCTTCAACCTGACCATTGCTAGTGCCCATATCCTGGTTTAGATCTATGTGATGGCTTCAATGTCCACACAACTCAAGGTATCTCCTGCAAGAGGGTGCTCCTGCTACAAGCACTGGCCATGACACTGTCTCAACATACACCACATCAAAGCAGTAGCCAGGCACCCTACCACTAATAAAATATCACACTGACAATACTCATCCATGGGACTAGAACCTGATCACTAGAAAACTACAGTTTTCTTACTGCTACAGGTAGTTGCTCCAGCACAAGTAAGTGCTTTGGAAGAGCCAACTGCTTGATGCTGTAAAGCAAGCAGAAGGCTGGGCTGAAATAAATAATACCTGGCAACATGAGGCAGTTCTGTGCACCTCTTCAGCTTTGAGGAATTCCTGCATTTCTAAGGACATGAGCGTCGTACTTTTTTTTCCTTCATTTTCCTGAACGAACATTACTATCAGCAAAACATCCATAGTGAGACTGTAAACAACTCCAAAACCACAAAATTAATCCTTCCTATTTACATACTCTTGACAAATGGCCAGGAGCACGTTCAGCTTTTCATCCCAACTACTCTGTTACAGGTGGAGAAACCCAAGGAACTGAATCCACATACTATTTCCCAGGAACTGCTCAGCCCAACAAGTCTGCGCAGCAGGATTCCCTAAGTGACTTCTACACAGAGGTGACAGCCCCTACATGGCCCTTGGTGGCTGCTTCTCCACACTAACACAAGCTCCTGTTTTTTGTATCCAGCTCTGTTCCCGCAGGTCCCACCAAGTAACTGTGCAGGACCACTCTGAGGTGTGGTTCCCTACACCCAGGAGTGGCAGTCTCTCCATTGGTCTTTCCAGAGTTGTGGGACTGCATGAACATTCTCTGTAATACAGTCCCAAAATTACTATTCTAACCTGAAAAGTAACATAGGTGACAACTGCATAGACTCTGTTCACACCCTTCAAGACATCCACTTGGGGAGATGTTGTATCCTGTCCTGAGATGGCTCAGGACACAGCATCACAGGGCAGGCAGTGACAATCAGCTGCCACTGGAGAAGGACTCAGAGTGCCATTCCACACTCCCAGCCTCGCACTCCTACCGCCTCCCTCACACCAGCTCTGCACTTTTCCAGGCATCTCAGTGATGGATATGTGGTGAAAAATAAAGACTTCAAGATTTTTTCCCAAGTACCAAGAAACACCAAGGAAAGATACAGAAAAATTGATGCCAGTCCCCAGAGGTGCTACAGACCTTCTCCCAAGCGCAGATTGAGATGCTGTGGTAACTGCACACTTGAGTATGTTAAGGACATCCTTTAACACTAAAAATAACCCCAAAGCTACATCCCCACAGGATGACACAGGCTGTCTGGGGATATGGGGTAAGTTTACATCAGGCATCGTGGGCCAGCCTGAGAGCAAAAAGGAAAGAACCAAGAAACAAGCTACAAATATTTTCAAGCCGTATCACAGCCGACATCTCTCCTTGCTCTTACAAAACACCACCATGCAGGATTCCACAGCCACGGCTACCAGGATTTTGTGACTTGCATATTCCAGGAATCCTAATGATTGTGGTTTTATGAGATCTGCTGAAATCCTGTCAGAAGGTAACAGACAAACCATTGAGCTCTGCAACACAAGAGCAGAATTTCACCACACTGCCACTGCACATGGCCATGGAGTCTGGGCCCTACTTTGCCCTTTCCCAGTACCCTCAGTCTCCTTCTCCTTTGAATCACTCAGTCAATGTGGTTTCAAGCTCTGAAAGCCAGTGATGAGTGACAGGCTCACCCAGGGGCACTCCAGCAGCAGCGCACCATGACAGCTCCTGCAGGACAACCTCCACCCAACTGTGCAGACATCATCTCATTTGTATTCTCGGCCGACCCTATCGAGCTCCAGTCAAAATCCAGCCCTACCCTGAACAAACAAAAAACTACGTAAGATAATAACCCTAAAATGCCACCAGCCCTCCAGAGAGTCACCCTTTTAATAGTCTTATTGACAAGTCTGGAGGCAGCAGAAGGGGCAGACAGGCAAAACAGTTGACCTGATTATCGTCACCAAACACTACTGAAAATGATGAAGGGTGAGAGAGCTGCTTTATTTTGAAACACATAGTCTTAAGCATGTGCTAACAAAAAGCAAAGGCTATTAATTCTCCATCAGGATTGAAACACTATCTCATTACCAACTTTAAGGCTTCAAAAACCATGCCATAAACATTTTTGATATCACCTGGTATAGATATTCAATTTACACGTCATACACTTATGTATATTCTTCAGCAACAGTAACTTGAGCATTCTGTGCATTGAGTCTGGTTTGGTTTTATTAGATAATTGCATTAAAGACGCTGTCACCAACACTCAAAAGCACCAATAATTCCAGGGTTGTAAACTAGTACAGCACAATCCATCACCTCTCAAGTGTCCTGGACCAGATGGCCAGTGATCCCAGGGCAACGCTCCCAGAGTGCTAAAACCCGTAATGATCAAATAATTATTTATTAGAACTGCCTGCCTTAGCCGTAATCCAGAGGAGCTGCGGAAAGCTTACAGATACAAAGTGTCACTGAAAAGACTATGATTTAAAATTCAAGTTGAGTTACTAACATAATTTTCTTTCTGTAAAATGCTTTTAAATATGACCCCACTACAGATAAACTTCTTCTTAGAATCAGCTGCACAAATTTCAAGCATTTATTAACCAAATGAAATCAGCAGCCACCTGATCTCACAACATGTTATCTGTATTTGTCTTTTCCAGCTCTGGGAGTGCAGTGCCTAACAGCAGGCAGATTATCATTTTCCTGCAAACCAGACTATGTAAATACCTAAAAGCACTCCTGGTTTCCTAAGTGAGACAATTTAAGGGCTAAATCCTGCCCTCTAGTGTGCCTGTGGGTGGCAGTGCCCTTGGAACCTTCCCCTCGTCCAAACTGGGCAGAAAACAGCTGGGAGGGACAGGACAGTTCCCTGCCCACTGGAGACATCTCGGGTCACCTCGGTCCACCTTTGGAGTGTACCTGCTACTGGATCATACGGCTCCGGGGTGGGCAAGACTCATTAGGAACTGGGACAGAGGATTAGCAGACACAGTGAGAGATGAGAAGGCATTCTGCCCTGAGCAGGATCATGCAGGAACGTGATGGTATTTCTATGACAAAAGATGCAAAGGAAGCATATTCCCAACTTTTTCACACAGAGGATCTCTGCTACCTCATCTCCTAAAGGCAGCTACATCCAGGAGCCAGGAACAATTTCTGTGTTATGCCACAAAGTACTTGGCAAAGCAGTTAAGGGCTGTGCAACAGATCAAAAGTAATGCAAAAAAGTCTGTTTCAAGAAGGACTTGGGTAGAAGCAATGTACTGAACATTTAGAGGCAGAGTTTTTTTTTAAAGAAGTCACCTCTCACTTAGTGCTAAGATTTGGAACACATCGTGCCGTGTCAACAGCTCTGACCACGTCTGTGGGACCCAAAATGGGAAAGGAGATATTCCAAGTCCCAAACAACTTACACACCTAAAAAAGCTGAACACGAGGTCCTGAACCTTCATACAAAAACACTCCCTGACATTTGCCCAACTCGAGGATTGCCGTGAGTTTTCTCCCATTGCATGATAAGCGATCAGATTTCCATCATCTTCACTATGCTGCTCTAAAAATCAGTCTATATTTCAGCAGTCTTTCCAAAACATTTAGAGCGTAACCATTTAAATGTTGTGAGAGAGACAAGTCATAATCTTCATATTAACAGCTATTTATGAAAGGAACCTTCTTAAGAAATTTTCCTGGACCAGTATTACCCTATTTTTACATCTTCTTCAGGTATTTATGGAAGAGGAGAGAGGTACTGAGCAGAAAGAAGGTATTTCATACATCTGCAGGGCTGACTGAGCTCACACAGCTGAATCCTTTCCAAGTGAGAGGCTGGAGCCTTACACCTCATTAAGAAGTGGACAAGAACTGCTCGGGATGCCTTGGATACTGTCTTGGGTTATGTTCATCAAGAAACAAAGCTGCTTAAAAAATTATGGAAATACATAAATGCCAACCATTCCTCATTTAGGGAAACTCTGAAAGGACCCAGCTGTGCTACTAGACATGTTCTAAATGTATGGATAAGTGTTCCTTTTCCATTCTCCAGGCTTTTCCCCCTCACTGGCACTGTAGCCTCTTTGACGGAAACACCTCTGGAGTTTCTAATAGCCTTTCTAAAAACACTGTGTCCTTTGTATGTTTTCCAGGACATAAATCAACGGTTGTTGATCAACAACAACAACAAACCAGCCACATTTTTGTTTTGCTTTAGACAACAAAACTCTCAGAAAGCGCCTTCTGTTTCTTGTTTGTCTGAAAGTACCTCTTCAAGGGAAAACACTCCAGGCAGAGTCCCCAGAGTGTGTCCAAAGGGGCACTTCACTGGAGTCATGGCAGCACATGCGTCAGATGTGGCAATAACGGCCATGGAAGACACCCTGTCCTGGGTTTCAGCTGTGTGAATCGTATTATCCCAATCCTCCAGCACGCAGGACGTCAACTTCCATTCTTAATTTCATTAACAACACAATTATCAATAAATGAAGGCGAGTGGGGTGAGTGTAAAACCATGCCATGACATAAAGCAGATGTGTATTTCAAATAGAGGCAGGAGAAGGGAAGCTGAAAAGGACATGGTCATGGAAATTGGTTTATAGTATTAAAATTTTGGTCTGAAACCTAAGGAGACAGTAACTTGCCTTCTAAACTAAGAACTTCCTTTAAAAGTAAGAAGAATGATGTGCTACTGAAATGTTATTTTGTATAATTAATTCCTAAGAATAGCAGCAACCACAAGCATTTCTACTAACTGGCCTTTAATTATTTCTAAACCAAATTTTGCCAACATAGTATTTCTTTTCTCAAAACCCCTCACAAAACCTTTTGCTTAACTAAGAAAATCACCATTAATTACTCGAGGTGTATATTTTCATTGCTAATTTCTTTTTTAAAGTCCTCTCACGTTGTCCAAGATTTATTGCCCTCTGCCATGCCAGGAATACCACGAGATTTCACAGGGACTTCCACAGAGCAGCACTCACCAGGTCAGAGTTGAACAGAGACGCGTGGCATGACGTATTTACAGCAAGGATGCTAAGGATGTGAACCACGCAATGCCCCAGCAATGAGCTGATGCTTCAAGCACTGATTATTCTCTGCTTCTTGGAANAAAAAAAAGAAAGAAAGGAAGAAAAAGTAACAAGCCAAGAGCAGTCTGATCATGAGAAAAAGAAAGAATCACTACGAGGAAAGCACAAGATGTGCATTCAAAATTTTAGTATTGGTAAGGCTCAACAGGAAGAGAAAACACACATTCAATGGACTCATAAATGAAAAACTAGTATTATTTTTCCTGAGAGAATAATAAAAAAATGCAGGGGGGTAGAAATTAAGGGGGAGCTCTCTGATGATAAATACCACCTCCACTCAGGACAGCCTGGCCCAGCCAGGAGAGCACACAACACCACACACCACCACCCGCACTTTTCAAAAGCAAAGACAGGGAATGAGGCAAGGACCCAACAGCCATGGCAAATGTCTTTGACAGCTTCAGCCTTGTACATCCTCCACTCGACATCACCTCCCTTTGCAGCAGATTTCCAGCACATTTCCATAGCTACTTCTACAGGGAGGTGACATGTCTGATGAACTTAATGAGATTTATTTCCTTTAAGGATTCCTGTTACAAGATTTCTTTTGAAGGAGAATGTTAGGTAAAACTAATTGTTTTGCAAAAGGTGAATGTCCAAAGTGGAAAGTGATATTAAGAATCTTTGATCTGTCTCCTCACTTTCTTTTCCTCCTAATCTCTGAGTTTAGCCCCATCCATGCATCCATCACTCAGAGCACAGGTGCAAAGCAGATGAAGAATCCCAGTAAGGCATTTCACCTGCTCCCCATGCCAAGTGCCTGCAGGCAGGCCCTGCACACACTGCAGTTACTTCAGTAACAAATTCCCTCCAACCAGGAATTGCACTGGGATGATCGACAGCTACACAGCAACTCCCTGTACCTGCACTGAAGGGAAACGCCTCACAGGCACATCAGAAACTCACCAGTACATCCACAAAACCTCCATGCTAAGTACTTCCAAAATATTCTGAGCTCTGTAAAAGACAAAAAGCAGCCTGTGTTGGTAACAGCAACCTACCACACGCTCCCTGCAAGCCTGTGATCACTCAGTCCATGGGCTGTGTTCCCAGCCCAGGAGCCTTTCCCTCCCTGCAAAATATGAGGTATTGGAAGGCAACCTCCTGCTGCTGCTGGAATCCATATATTTTAGCTGCATCTAAACCATAATTAAAAAAAAACAACAAACAAACAAACAAACAAAACCAAAACAAAACTATGCAACAGGTCACATTTTAATCCAAAAAGGTGTTCTGACAGCAGTTTGTTATAACAAACAATTCCTTGGCCAGATTTACCCCTCTGATCCTAAGAGTACCTGTGTGCCAAAAATGCTCCCAACTCACGAGCACCTACCCGCACTGGGAAAAAGAACAACCTCCTCTCTACCTTGATGCATCCAATGCGTTCACCGCCGCCGTGAAGGGCACTCAAGTGACATTAGACCCCTGTAAGGGGCACAAAACAAACTCGAGACCCCTTCAAGCCCGTAACCAAACCAAACTCGAGACCCCTTCAATCCCGTAACCAAACCAAACTCGAGACCCCTTCAATCCCGTAACCAAACCAAACTCGAGACCCCTTCAAGCCCGTAACCAAACCTCTGTGCACCTGACGATCTCCGCACCCAGCAGGTTGAGCGCGGAGCCGCCAGCGAGATTTTGCGCCGGGACATCCCGCGGATGCCGGTGCGGGACCACCGGCTAGAGGACCAGGGTATGAATTAACTCAGTATAAATTAACTCCGTCTGCGTATTCGCGGTTTTTCGGCCACGAATATTCGGCACATTGACTGGCGCTTTCCAACCGCGGCCGACTGCCGAAGCTTCGGCAGGGCGGGACGGCCGAAGCGCAGAACCCTCTCGCAGCCCCGTTGCCCGGGCGAGGAGCCGCCCGCCCGCCCCGATGCCGCCCTCGGTAGTCCCGGGACACACTCACTGTGCGGGTCGCTCTTCTCGCGGACGCCGTCCACCTTCCCGTCGGGGTTGATGCGCAGGAAGAAGCCGCCGTTCTTGCAGTACAGGCGCTTGGGGTCCTTGAAGTGCCCCGGGGGAAAGGCCCCGCTGCCGCCGTCGTCGGGCAGCGTGGCGATGCCCCCCGCC
>VXBU01018966.1:28009-44149 GCA_013400315.1 Bombycilla garrulus | reverse complement strand
CAATTAAGACAATTATGAAGTTCAATTTGAATTAAACATTAAAATGACTTCTCCTGGTTCTGATGGAAAATCTCTATATAAGTAGAAAAATTGTTCTGCCTTAGTAAATGAAAGAAAGAAAATATCATATTCCAAATTACAGAATGGAACAAATTGCTCAGATGCGTCCAGTGACAGACTCTGTAAACAAAAAAAGCAAGTTTTTAACATAGACAGTTTATATATCTCCACTAAACACATTTTGGTGAGGTAAAGCAAATTAAACATTTACTTCTAAAGCCTTACATACCCTTTTCTAGGCCAAAGTACAATAAGAAAATCAATAATACAGTATTAAGTTCAAATAAACCTATTAAGAAAGGATACAGCAACAATAACCCCAAAATAGCTCAATTTCCTCTCCTCCCAAACAGAAATTACTAAGGGGTTAGCAAGAGTTTAAGCACCACCCTTTTAGTAAAAATCTAATGTTATGTCAGATTTTTGCTCCACTGTACAGACTGAACTTTTTCTGGACTAATGCCCAAGGCTGGTTATCCTTGACTCAAAGGAGTATCAATCTCCCTACAGATTTTCATACTAGAAAAGCATGACAGTACATGACAATATTCCCAGGAGCAATTCCATGCTCCTTTTAGATTGCATTCAGACTTTTTCAATAAAGTTCTAAAAGAAAGGCTACTGTGACATCACACTCTCATGAAACTTAGAAAATTCAGCAACTTTTCACAATTTCCCTATTTTTACAGACATTAGTTTAGGTTTCATCACACATGACAAAACAATGCTTTGGTGCAATAGTAACATTAGGGTGATCAGGAATGTATGCCAAGTTACAAAGGTAAAGTGGTATCTCTAGGCCATAGCTTTTACTCTGCAAAACTATGACTGCCAGTGACATTAGCAAGATTCAGATCTAACAGACCCACTGCTTTTCCTCATTTCTAAAAAAACCTCTCTTTGGAGGTGGTTCTGAGCAAGATGTCATGCTATTATTTATGTAAAACCAGCCACTAATTCAGATAAAAGGGTAATCAAGATGTGACTGCCACCCCTGATATTAGTATAAGTAGAGGCAAACCTCTCACAAAACTCTTCGAGCTGGCCACTGCTGCATACATATTCTACATTATATAAAACAAAAAGCCAAAGTAAAAACCAGCAAAGTAAAGAAGTGACAAAGCAAACTTTTCAAAAGTCTGTTAATTCCAAGTTACCTGTCTGAGCTAGGGCCACCACAACCCGTCTGACAAAGCAGTTTCTTTTCATTTATGCAAAGCAGGCTTTGAAGAAGCAGAACAGTTTTCTGTTCTCCTTTTTTCTTCAAGCATTGTCTAAAATTCTAAAAACCTTCCATCCAGACACAGAACATAACAACTCCTAAAACAGTAGGTCTGTAAGTTAAGAAAAAATAAAATCTCATTTTTCACCACAACTACAGATCCAACAGAAATGAATCACTAGCCCACACATCTTTCCAGTCATGAAGATCACATTTAATTACAGCTGCTATTTGGCTATAATAATGGTCTCTTTAAATAATTTTAGAGGTGGAGACACCCTAAATCTGACTGAACTGACTATAATCAAAAGTAATTCCTGGTATTTGCCCATTTAAACTTCTGTTAACATTACATTTCAAAGCAGAATTATTTCCAGTACTGCCTTAAAACTCTAACACAGTAGTTTCAAAAAGCTGCCAAGTGAGCCACGCATAGGCCTTGGTGCAGACAGGTTTTCTATTGCTGTCAATTTTAAACACCTGCTTATCTGAAGAACCGAAAATATTTACCCTAGCATAAGGTAGGCAACAATGCAATGCAATGCAAGTATCAACTCCATGTGGAAATTTGCCACTAATTAAAGTGATTTATTGTTTCCTAGGATAACTTGGATGTTTCCTAAAGAAACAAGTGATGTATTGCTACATCACAGTTTAATAACAGACATTATTCTATCCTGACTCCGTTGGTTTTGGAGCCTAAATGCAAAAATAATTCCCTATTTTCAGACAATATTCACTGTCAACAAGTAATGGCCAAGTTCCTTCAGCTATTAATAGCAAATTCCTTCAAGCAGAGCTGCGATGCCCCAGCTACAAAATTTTGTTACCACTGTGGTTTGAGAATTTATTATCAGCTTTTGCAGGCAAGACATCTCTTTTCAGAATTGTTCACCAAAATTATTTGAAATAAGTAATGACTAGTTATTAGCTACTCTTAGTTTCTAGACGTTTGATGATATACTGAGTTTGATCTACATAGAACTCTTTAGTTGGGAGATCCTCCTGTTCTAAGGTCTCTCCTCCACCTTGCCAAGACTAGCAATCTTTAGCAGAAAGGAGAAGAAATAAAACAGTCTTCCATCAAGGGCTAATTGAAATAATTAATCTCCATGTGCTTTGGTCTCCTGCTCTTCTATATCCCATCCTAAAGCTTTTAGATTATTACAGATTCAAGGAATTTTTAAGACTGGGAAATTCTGGGCCAGACTTTACAGCAGCCAAGCAGCTACTATTTCTGTTAGCAGTCCCCAGAGCATGAGACACCCTTCGACCACTGTTTCACAAACAAATGACACCACTAGTATATTCTATATCCTACATTCACATATCTGAAACACTGGGTTATAAAATCAAAGACCCTGGAATATTCCCAGTCACTACACTCTGTGTATACCCATGTGTTGAGGGCAATTTCATCTTCCCACTTGCTTTGCTGTGTGGCATGCAGGATATTCTGCCCTGAACTCTTCCCACACCCTGTACCAGTACTCCCATCGCCCTTCTCCACCCATCCTCTGAGCCATCGGTTCTACACTGCCTGGGTGTGCATACACCCGGGGCCTCTTCCTAGAGGCCAGTGCAGGTTACCAAACACCAAACCAAGTCCTTCAGACACTCTCAAATGCCTCTGTGAGGGTGGAAAAGCATCCATCGCCCTACACATGTGTTAGGGCAAAAAATGCCCCCCAGCATTCCCCACATGAATGTGGATGATGTATTCCCCAGGCATTCCTGGTGCAACAGATCATCTCTTGTGTTTCTCCAGAATACTGATACACCAAGAATCACAGAATATGATGACTCCAATGCTGAACTGAAAGGATTATCGAGTCCAACTTTTATTCCTGCCCCCTTAAACATCCATGCACCCCAGAGCACTGTCCTGAACCCTACCAGACTGGTGCTGTGACCACTTCCTTAAGGAGCCCGTTCCAGCCACCCACTGTGTGAAGTGCCTTTTTCTAATATCCAGCCTAAACCGGCCCTCATACTTCAGGCCATTCACTTGTTACACAGCTGGAGGGTCTGCCCTGGAACACCCCCCCTTCCGCACCCTCCACAGCCCCAGAAAAGCCACGCCTGGGGGGGTGGTTCCCGGCTCTCTCTGTTCTTGCGAACAGTGCCCGGCGAAACCCTTCTCGTGCGGAGGCTCTGGATCCCCGCCTTTCCCGGGGACCCGCGCCCGCATCTCCGGATGCCGGCATGTGGCGGGGATCTCCGGGCCCGCCGCCGCNGGGGCCGAGGCCCGAGCAGCCGCCGGCTGGGTGCCGGGCAGGCCGCGGGCGTCCGCGGTGGGGGAGGCCCATGAAGGTTTGCCGTCACGGAATCACAGAACCAATTAGGTTGGAAAAGACCTCTGAGGTCATCGAGTCCAAGTTAGGACCCACCACCTCCTTGTCAATCAGACCGTGGCACTGAGTGCCACATCCAGTCTTTCCTTAAACAGCTCCAGGGACGGACTCCATTGAAATGGCAGCCCATTCCAATGTTTAATCAGCCTTTCTGTGAAGAAATTATTCCTAAAGAGGAACCATATCATTGAGGTGGGAAGAGTCTCGTCGGAATACTCCATTTATACACATCTGATCAATCTAGTTGAAACTGCTGGATCATCTCACAGCTTCATTGCGTTGAGAGCTTTTCATGTGAGGGCTGTCATGGAACTACGGGCTGTGGGGATGCTGTAGGACATGCACAGTTAGGACAAACACAGCCTTCAGGGATGTATGGAAGAATAAGGCAGTTGTGTGATCGTGCAGGCTCTGAGGTACTGCAGCCCTCCAGTCAGGGCACCTGCCAGTAGCTCATGAAGAGTGCCTGGGTGTGATGCAGAATTTTATAATTTTGGCATTAATTCAGCCCAGGGTGTCGCCAAATGACACCTTCACTGGCGTGCAGCACAATCAAAAAAGCTGTTAAACCAGCTACCAGGTGTTGCTGTCATCTGTGTTCCAGTTGACTATAAAAGAGATGTGGTTTGTTTTCTCAAGCTGGAGGTGTTTTGAGGTCAAGTCTCACATTAGTGAGGTGACTGCGACTTGAATCCTAGTTCAACACCTGAGGCACCATGTGTAACAACAGCAACCTGTGCCCACTATATGCTGCTGTAAAAACNGTGTGTCTCAAATAAATTCTAGCTTTGCCCTTTAATTCTTAGAAAAATGAGCCACAAGAGTCACTCCTATGCCTGACATACCTAGAAGAAAGTAGGTGCAAGGAATGAGATAGTTGCATTTCTGGCCTTTACAAGTGAGAAAAAGGTTGATTTTCATAGCTGTTACAAATATTTGCTTAAAAAGACTTTGAGAAACAATTACTGAAGTCTTTAGCTAAAAGAAAAAAATATCTCAAATATTCAATAGTGATTATTAGAGTAAAAGACTTGCCCTTGGGAATTTAAAGTGATGATCTGAGTGTTTCCCATGAGAACTAGAAAGGATGTTATCCTATGCTGACATTCAGAAAGTCCTCAGACAGCTGTGGTTCAATGAGTCATAGCTCCGCAAAGACTCAGTGTTTTGAGAATATTGCAGCACACCCACTTCTGAAATTACCAGGCATCTTTGCTTGCAATACTGACCACATGTAATAATAGCAATTGGAAGGTACCTTAGGTTCAATCCATGTCCAGTTTAAAGTATTTTCATTGTTCTGTGCATCACTAGATTTCCTTCATGCACATTGCTTAAAACCCATGTACATTCTAGAAATTCCATATTAAATAAATTTGAATTTATTAAATACTTTCAGATTATAATAAGCTTATCAGCATATGTCTGGTTGGTTTCACTGCAACAAAATTCTGCAGAAAAGCCTGAATCAGATTTGAGCATGAGTATATGTAAGTGTGAACATATGGACAGACTCTGGTTTATACTAGTACTAACACAGTTAGAAGCCACTACACTGCGAGTTAATTACTCTAACAACAGCATCAATGCATTTCTTAATGTCATTTTTCTGTACATTTTCTAATGGTGTTTCAGCATGCTGTATGCTCCTTTTGGTTATTTCTCTCTCACAGACCTCACATATTACATAAATAAGATTAAATTTTTCTTGTTACTGAGTGAGCCCTGTCTCAAGGCTTTCCAGCAGTGAGACAAATGCTATGCAGAGAGATGAGATGGGAGGAGAGCCTCAGCCCATAATCTGCCTGCTCCAGTTGGTTTTAGGCTTGCTGCTCAAAATCTCCAATGACACTCTGAAGATGGCCTCCTGTCCTTGAAAAGGCCTGTGGCTGTGAATGTGTTCATTAGAGGAGTAGGATCTCAGTATCCAGATAATTCATTGGCACTTCCCTCATCAGAAAGCTTTGCAGGAATAGTAAAGGCTCTACAGAGACTAAATGGACATTAGTATCAAAGTGTTGGGAAATATTGGAGATGAGGAGCTTACTTCTTTTGGGAGAGGTCACATTGCTTAAGATCTGAACAGAAGAACCAAGATCAGTGGGTTTGGTTTGCATCTGGTTTGGATTTGTTGGAAACCCATCCTGCAAGAGGTGAAAGGTGCTGAACTGGGATGGTCTGTGCATGACTGTGCCCAGGAGGTGGATAGTGTAGACAGACAGAATCAGTAGCACTGATCTTCTGCACAGGTGCTAAGTACTGTGTTGCTTATTCCCTTCTGAAAGCAGGGCATTATGACTTTTCACATCTAATCTTTTATTACTTCTCCTTAATTTTTCATTTACATCTCTTTTATTTATGTCAAAGACACATGCTGAGAGTAAGAAGGTGAAAACTTCCATTAAGATTTTCAAAAGCAGCTGTCCATATAAATTCTGTACTGTCCAGCCTAAAACACCTGAAAGCAACTTGAATGTAAAGATCTGGGCTTTTAGAAAAGCAGGTCCTTTTCACACAGCCAAACAGATAACCTCTGAAGATTCTGGCACAGTAGTGTTCAGCTGTTGTGAATGCACTCCATTACAAATATCCCTTGTAGGAAGAGACCAAGTTCCATGTACTACATGAAATAAAGAGAATATAATCAATTACACACAGTAGGAAAAGCTTAACAAGTTTAACTTTCCTGCATTTTCCTGTTTGTTCTTCCTAGTTAAAACTACCAGGTGAGCTGTGCAGTTAATAGCAATTGTAGGCAACCACATCACAGTTCATATCTGATGTTCCAAAAAAAGGGAAGAGATCAGGGATAAGACAATACCATAGATGTTATAAAGAAGGAAATTTGAGGATTTATTCTCTTCTCATCACAACACAGATCTCTTATATCTTTGCTCAGTGTCTTAGGCTAACACAAAATGGGCATCTACACATAGCTAAGATTCTAAGACACAGAATTCCCAGCTAAGGGATAGGAATTCAACAGCTCTATGAAAATTTGTTCTTTGTTTCTGGAAAGATACTGTCCAAAGAAATCAATGAAGGTGGTGCAGGGAGCAATCTTATGAGGAGCAGCTGAGAGGCTTTATCACTCTCTGCATCTCCCTGAAGGGAGATTATAGCAAGGTGGAGATGAGTTTCTTCCAAGTAAAAGGTGATAGATAAAAAGAAATGGCCTCAAAGTATGCTAGTGGAGGTTTATTCTTGGATATTCAGAAAAATATTTATTCACTAAAAGGGTTATCAAGCATTACAAGCAGCAGCCCAAGGAAATACTGGAGTCACCATCCCTAGGATTACTTAAAAGGCACATACATGTGGCACTTAGGGACATTATTTAATGCTGGACTTGGAAGTACTGTATTAATGGTTTGACTTGATGACCTTGAGGTTATTTCCCAATCTAAATATTCCATGAGTTGGTGTTACAATTAGGTGCTTCAAAAACCCAGATAACAAGCAGAGTTGTGAATCTCATTGACATGATTAGGTATTAGGTAAAAGATATCCCATCCTTTTTTTTCAGTTTCCAATGTTCTATAATAGATTACAGACCCTTTTTTTCCTTATTGGAAAGATGACATATTCTGGTGTCTAGTGTGTTACAAAATAATGGCATTTTCAAATATCCTATAAAATGTGAGTAAAGTTTATTGTAACTAGCTAGTGTTGTAGAATCTGATAGATGCATGGCATAAAAAGCAACCTCTATTCTAGAGAATTCCTTGTTCAGGAGTGTGTGTGTGTGGGCTAGGGTAATATCCATCTAAGCCCATGCTTAGCACTGGAAAGAATACTGGAAACCTCAATAGTTGTTCGTTTTTTTTTTTTTTTTTTTTTTTTTTCTTTTTTTTTTCCCTAGTTCATTTAATGTCTTGAGCCTTTATCTTAATTTCAGCTAAAAGAACCACCAAACCACAAAACTTTTCCTTCCCACTCCCTCTATCTAAAAATAGTGGAACTGACCCACTTTTTGCTGTCTTCATATGACTAACTCTGCTTGTGTGATCAGTTTATTCTTCAAAAGGGTCTATTTTCTTCCCTTGTAATCAATGCTGTTAAGATTATGGCTTGTCTGTTTCTTCTGAATCTCCACTCCTTGTTCAGTCCTGCTGGAATGATTGCTGCTGCTGATTTGTTGACACACATCAGACATCAACTGGGAAATCTGACACAGTTCAACATACCCAAGCTGGCTTCAAACCAGTTGGTCTTGAACAATGATGGCAGCCTAGGCTGGGGTGATTATTGTGGTGTAATTCTTCCTCTTACTGTGCTGTGCATCTACATCCCTTGATCAGTAGACAGTGTGGGTCACTTAAAACGACTTCAAAACTGAATGTGTAGAGTTGCCATACATACTCAAGAGTGTTTCAACATGAGCCAGCAAGAATCGACTTGATTGGAAGTTGTTGTCACTAGGTAAGACAGTGGGTAACTTTACAATATCCCAGTTTCCACCTTGGGTACAGGTGGGAGAATTATTGGTTATGTATTAATGTATCATTTACTGTGAAGCTACTGCAAGGCTTCAGGTGAGCTGCTCCAGGGGACATGGACAAAACACGTCTAGTGAACAGAGAGACTTTTATATCTGCTTAAAACTATTGATAAGGTCTAATTGCCATGCCATACCCAAGCAAGAACTAAAAGATCTATTGTGCTGGGCGCAGAAAAATTTTCCTACTGCAGATGCTGTGTCAGTTTTTACTGTGTATCAGTGGGACTCTGTGGGAGTGAAATTATATGATGCCACAACCAAATATGATTTAACAGCTGCAAAGTTGCTCCCTGTTTGTTGTTTATTGATTGATATTTTTCGTCAGCAGTCCAGCTCACCCATATCCTTGGTAATCCCCTCAGCACCACCTATACTGATACCACCACCTATAGCTGCTTCTAATGCTGCATAGGAGGGAGGAAATGCTTCTAATGTTGTAAAGGAGGGGGGAAATAAGGAGGGATCTTGAATCTCTAAACAGGATATGGGAATGCAAGAGGAAGATAGAAATTCTACCTCTGAGGAAGAGACTGACCCACTGGATCCTGGTCCAGCAGATCCAGAACAGGAACCTAATTTGTTCCCTCCTAATCCCAGAGACATCCCAATTTTTTTCAAATCAAAGGATTCTCCAAAAGACAATTTAAAATTGACAGATTGGGTGGATGTAAGACATCAAGCAATGAAAAAGGAAGAATTTGAATTAGAACATGAACAGCTTTTAGTTATGCCAGTCAGATATGGCAGATAGAACGCTAATCCAAGATGGGAACCGCTGATGCATGATGAAATTTAAGACTTGTGGAAAGCTATTAAAGAAAGTGATTTGGGTTCACCTTATTTCAAACAATTGTTGAAAGGCATTTATAATAACTATGATTTGACACCTTATGAGTGTTGTTATGTTTCATCCATGATTTTAACGGATTCCCAGTATGTTTTGTGGGATTTGAAATGGTGGAGGCTTCTTAATAAACTGATAAAACAATATCAAGGGTGTGCTAATGCTGCTCTTACAATCACTCATTTGGCTGGAGACGCGACATACTAGAGGCCAGAAGACCAAGCAGGTGATCTGCCTAGAGCCGTGCTTGGGGATATTAAAGATGCAGCTCAGAAAGCTCGCCTGCAAGTTCAACTGGCAGGGAAGTTGGAAGCTGTTTACACTGAAATAAGGCAATGATTTCAGAGCCATTTACTACATTTATAGACTGCTTAACACAAGCAATTAACAGGCAATGCGATGATGACTTAGCTCAGCTGCATGTGCTTTGTAATCTTGCTTTTGCTAATGCTAATAATCAATGCAAGTGGATCATTCAAGCCTTGCCTGATTTGCAGCCCACCCTGCCTCAAATTATAGAAGCCTGCATTAAAATTGGTAGCCCACGGCATCTTGCTGCAATAAAAGCAGATACTTTAGGAGAAAGGCTTGAGAGGGCTTTCATGGTTCAAGCAGAAGCAATGGACCAAAGACTTGAAAAAACCCTTGCTGCTCTTAATTTAACTCCTCAGCAGAATGATTCCACAGCAGTATTGCAAGCTGAGACTCATAAAAGAATATGTTACCAGTGTGGAAAACCTAGACATGTAATAAAAAACTGGCCAGAGCCCGCAGAAAGTACAAAAGTGCCTACTCGTTGGCCTAGGTGCAAGAAAGGGAAACATTGTACAGGACAATGCCACTCTAAGTTTGATATTGATGGGAAGCCCTTGTTGGGAAACTCCAAGAAGAGTGTGTAGTGCCACTGCATGATGACACAAATGGTGGCAGTGCTGCAACTCAAAAATTTGTCAATTGAAAATCAAATGCAGCCCACAAGATCTTTGGACATCTACCAAGCAACCCCAAATTATTACCCCCAGAAGCACACTGTGAACTGGCAACTTCCAAATTAGTATATTTTATGAATTAATTTAATGCTTTGATACCCACAGGTGTCACTGGGACATCATGGAAAAGACAATATTTTTTGATTATAGGCAAAGACAGAAGTTGTATCTCAGGACTTATAGTTTATCCATGTATTGTTTCAGCAGACCGTAACGAAGAACTAACAGTCTTAGCTCAAGCACTGTCTCCTCCATTAGCAATTCCAGAAAAGATTCCAGTAGCTACAGCTATTGCTTTACCAGCTAAAACAATTGAACAAATTTGTTCACCAGAATGTCAGCGGTTATCACCTGAAAGCTCAGATATGGCAAAAAGTGTCTTTTAGGCAAAACATAGTGGCATTGGCTGACCAAAAACTAACTGCAGTTTGACTCATAATAACAAAATGGTTACTATTCTGGGCCTGCTGGACACCAGTGCAGATGCTACTATTATCTCTCATTTGCTTTGGCCGACAGATTGGAGGTTGATAACACCTTTAAGCTCTCTCTCAGGAATTGGGGGAGCCACACTTTGTTTACAGACTGAATCTGTGATTAATGTCACTGGACCAGAAGAGAAAACAACATTCATCCTTGCATCATACAAAACCCCATCACTGTATGGGGAAGAGACCTGCTATCCCAGTGGGGAGTAAATATAGAAGTGGATTTTTAGTAGGGGCCACAATGGCACTCGCCGCTCTAAACCTGCCGTGAATCCTTTCCGGGTGAATCAGTGCCCTCTAGAAGAAAAGAAACCGAGTGCCCACAAAAAATTGGTAGATAAATAATTGCAAAAGGGTCATATCGAGCCAACCAACAGCCCCTGGAACTCACCAGCGTTTGTCCTACACAGGAAAGCTTCTGATTCCTAGAGATTGCTTCATGCATCATCTTGGAAAAATTAATGAAGTGATAGAAGATATGGGACCTCTACAACCTGGACTTCCTTCTCTTTCAGTGATCCCGAGAGACTGGCCTCTTGTTCTTATTGATTTAAAGGACTGCTTTTTCAACATTCCCCTTCCTCCAGAAAATGCCCCTCGTTTTGCCTTCTCAGTTCCAAGTATCAACAGACAAGAGTCTCTACAAAGATATCACTGGGCAATTTTACGTCAGGGGATGAAAAATTTGTCCACTATTTGCCAATGGTTTGTGGCACGAGCTTTGTCCCCAGCTCGACAGAAACATTCACAAGAACAATTTTACCTTATATGGATGATTTCCTTATTACAGTGCCTACACAAAAAGAAATGGAAGAAATTTGTGATTGTGTCATTACAGAAGTTCAAAATGCTGGATTAGAAATTTCTACATCAAAAATACAAGAAACCTCACCATTTAGGAAGAATTTAGGATGGAGAATAACAGAATTGTCAATTAGGCCACAGAAAATACAACTTCGAACCGTATTAACAATTTGCAAGAGTTACATCAACTTTTAGGGGTAACGAATTGGATTAGACCCATCCTAGGAATTACAAATTATGAACTTGCACAATTTTTTGATTTCTTAAGAGGAGACTGTGACATTAAATCTCCTAGAACTCTTACACTGGAAGTTCAAGAAGCCCTTGAGAAAGTCACTGAAGCTCTTCAACAGAGACAAGCACACCACTGTATAACATCATAACCATTTATTCTTGAAGTCTTAGGAGAAAAAATGCAACTTTATGGCCTCATCTTTCAATGGGATTCTTCTGAAAAAGACCCTTTGTTAATAATGGAGTGGGTTTTTCTTCCTTATAGGTCCCCAAAGACAATTTTTGCAACTATGGAAATGATAGCACAGATCATAATCAAAGCCAGATTGAGAGTGTTAACCTTAGCAGGACAAGACCTTGCAATTATTTATTTACTGATGAAAAAAGATTACCTCTATTGGGCACTGCAAAATTCAGATGATTTACAAAATGCATTGTTAAATTTTTCAGGTGTTTGTTCTATTCACTATCCAGGCCACAAATTGTTGCAAGCAAAATAGAGTTTTAGAGAAAAACCTATGCTAAGTGAAGAACCTTTGAGTGCTACAACTTTCTTCACTGATGGCTCTGGGAAAACACACAAATCAGTAAAAGCATGGCAAAATCAAAAAGCTAAAACATGGGAATCAAACATTCATCAGTGGAAGGTTCTCCTCAAATTGTTAAATTAGCAGCTGTAGTCATAGCATTTCAGCTTTTTCCAGAACCCTTTAATTTAATTACAGATTCAGCTTATGTTGCTAATGTTGTTGAAAGAATAGAAGGATCAGTTTTGAAAGATGTTGGTAATGATAACTTGTTTTGTTATCTCAGGCCTTTATAAAATTTTACTACAGAGAACTAATAAATATTTTGTTTCCCGTATTAGAGCCCATTCTTCACCTCCAGGATTTTTAACAGAAGGAAATGTGAGAGCAGATAAATTAACAATGGTTGTTACAAATACCTTGGCCAACATTTTTGAGCAAGGAAAACTGAGTCATGCCTTTTTTCATCAAAATGCACAGGCAGTTACGCAAATGTTTTGTATTTCTAAAGATCAAGCAAAAGCCATCATAAATGCTTACCCTGATTGTCAACTTGTACAACCCCCTGTGTCCACAGGAGCTGTCAACCCACAAGGGTTGCAAAGCCTACAGTTATGGCAAACAGATATCACCAAATACCCATATTTTGGGAAATTTAAAAATATCCATGTGTCAGTAGACACCTTTTCACGTACAGAAGAAACAGCTAATCATGCTTGTCAATGCTTTTTTACAAACATTTGCTTCATTAGGTCTACCTCAAGAAATAAAAACAGACAATGGCCCTGCATACAAATCTGAAAAATTAACCACATTTTTAATGGATTGGGGTGTTTGCCACTCTTTCGGTATTCCCTACTCTCCCACAAGTCAAGATGTAACACCACAGATGCGACTGAACTAAGTTTTATATGTTTTTATTTTTTTAAACAGTTCCTTTGCAGAACCAGACCCACCAATTTTTAGGCATTTTTCTAGTAGTACTCAGGCAAAATGGAAAGAAAATGCTTCTGTTTTAATTAGAAACCCAGAAACAGGACAAATTGAAGGTCCATTTCCATTAATAACCTGGAATAAATGGTGTACTTGTGTTTCCACGAGTGCAGGACCTAAGTGGGTTCCAGTAAAGAATGTAAAGTCATATCACATGCAAAACTGCATTGATAACTTCACAAGAAAGGAAGTAAGCATGCAGACGTGATTACACAGAGACTGCCATTGATGATGGACATCTTTTGTTCTACCTGCAAAAACCGGGAACTTTGAGTTTTATGGCAATGTAAAAAATGTGGTAATTCTTAGTATCATATAACTCTTTTAGCTAAAACATGGAGTTAAATCATATGTTATGCTTATACTTTTTTGCTTTGTTTGCTTTTAGCAGTGCAACTTTATCTGTTAATCAGCCTAAGACTAATGTTTGGGTGACTTTGGCCAATGCATCAGGTTTAGATACCATATGTTTAGGCACTGAAACCCCAGAAAATCCCCTTTCCACTTGTTTAGTAGGACTGCCCACAGACGTGTTGCCAGTAAGAGGGAACCATTCGTGTTTTAGGAAATAAAAGTGCTGGCAGCATGTGGAATTTGAATCATAACCCTGCAAATACTTGGAATTATTGGGCAGGACACCTTCCTCGAGCATCATCAGAGCCTCAGGAGATAGATCTTCTCGACTCAGTGACAATGTATTTCTGTGTTAAATTTAGTTATACAGGGAAAGTGCAATCATTAATCAAAGATGTTTCACCCCATCACCTAATGTATAAGGATCAGACTTCTTGGTGCAATTACACTTTCCTGGTATTTGCATGGTCCATTGACACACCTTTACAGCTGCCACAAGGAATGTTTCTTATTTGTGGAGACAGAGCTTGGCCCGCCATTCCAGCATAAATCGAAGGTGGACCGTGTAGCTTGGGGAGGCTTACTTTGCTAACACTCAATCTTATGATGATCACTAACAACAGATGCAGAGGAAAAAAGGTTTGTCCATCAATATGAATCAGAATGTAAAAATTATTTTGAACCTTGGAGCTTTGGAAAAAGATTTTCAGCCTCTGTATTTTTACCCCAACTTGCCTCTGCAGTTGCGTTAAAGCAATTAGGTCAATTAAGCTGTTGGCTAAGTAAGCAAGCCAATGCTACTTCTCTTGCATTGAGTGGTTTGTTAGCAGATGTCAAAGCTATCAGACATGCAACACTACAAAATAGGGCCACAATTGATTTTCTTTTGTTAGTACGTGGACATGGGTGTGATGACATTAATAGAATGTGTTGTATGAATTTGTCAGATCATTCAGAATCTGTCCATAAAAGCATACAGCAATTGAAAGAAGGCATGTCCAAGATTAGAGTTGATTATGGAACTTGGTTAGATGATTTATTCGTGAGATGGAGTTTTGCACCTTGGCTGAAAGAACTTTTAAAAAATATGTTTATATATATTCATTATCATAATATTGGTGCCTGGCCTACTCCAGTGTATGCAGAGATGTTTGATAAAACAATCAAGGGAATGTTTTTGATTCAACAGGAAGGAGGAGATGTTGGAATTGAAAGTACAGAAAACTCTCAGAGCCCTGTGCTTGCAGGCTCAGGCTCAAAGATAAAGATGTTTACAATGTTTGACTTAAGACCTTGGAGAAACCTTGGACCACTGCAATAATAGTTACACACATAAGAAGTAAAATGTGGATTTATAGTTTAAGTAGAAATATGCTTTAAGCAAGCAAAGTATGGTTTATGTTAATGAAAATGTATGTTAAGTAAGAAAGTAGAATGTGAAGTAATGAAGTAAAGCTATGATTGCTGTAAAGTTGTTAGCAAGCTTCATGGAAATAGTTAACTGGCTAAGAAATGCTTAAAAGACCTTGTAACTAGAATTAGCTTGGCTTCTGAGGACAGCATTGCATGTAACACCTTCAGTGATATTAATTGCCCAGTAAATCGATTCTTTATAACACCTCTCAGTTGTCCTTGTCTCTCTAAACCCAGCATCTGGCCACTTCTCACTATCAATAAATACCTCCTGTGTTGCACACATGTCTAGAGATTCCTCTTTGCTCTTCTTGTCCAAGTGGGTTTTTTTGTTTTCTTTTTTTTCATCTCTCCTAATCCTTTTAAGGCTCTTTGGCATCCTACTTGAATGCAATTGTGTTTTTTAATGTGACCGTCAGATAACAAATATTTGAAATATTGTGTCTTCTCTGGCAATTGCTAATTTCTAATTTTAAGGAGTACTAATTCTACTACATAATTACAAAAAAAAATCCATTAAGAAAAGATCCAATATCTGGACTAAAGAATTATAATAGTAAACATGTATTTCCACCCTTTATGCCATTTTAAAATAATTTCTTTCATGTGCAGTTTGTGGATTTTGGATATTAACTGCACTAAGACAAAAAATGTGATGAAAGAGGAAAATTAGGTTGTAAAGTTACAGTTACTGTACAGTCAGTTTACACTTACCAAGACAAATGAGGAAATTTTGTGAGACAGAGAATATAAAATGGACAAATAAGTGTAGCAGTAGCTACCCTTCACTAAGTCTATATTCTCCTGTCTTTTAACACATTAGATATTATTAGCTGAGTTATTAAAATGTTTCCTTTAATTATATGACTCTCAGAGGAATCTTAAATCCTAACCTATTACATGGTTACTATAATTCCCTGAAACAATTTCAGATTTTCCATTTGAAGAAGCTTGTAGAGATGCAACAGATGGCTTAAGAGCCAGTCAAAAGCATAGTGATATCAGGCATTCTACAAAACTACATTTTGTTTTTAACTCTGGGTCAAGAATAAAATCTCCTCATTTTCTGAAATATCTGTAGCCCTTATTTAAAGCTTGTTTTTTCCAAACAACAAATAAAATTCAAGAAAAAGTAAAAATAAACACACAATTTTAAAAAGAAGTTCTGTTTCTAAAGCCTTCAACCAATCAACCTTCTGTAAATGTGCTTTAATTGGACAGTAAATCAAGATTTTGATGATGAAGAGCAAATCTTTGGAATTCGGAGTAATATTTAGGAAAAAAAACCAAACAACTAAACAAACAACAACAACAATAACAAAAAAAAAAAAAAAAAAAAAAAAAAAAAAAAAAAAAA
>VXBU01018966.1:8480-27950 GCA_013400315.1 Bombycilla garrulus | reverse complement strand
AAAAAAAAAAAAAAAACCCACATGCTGAACTGCCATTTACTTCTTTACTTCTGGCTTTTTGATACTAATCTGGAAAAAAACTCAGATGAAGAGTATCTGAGATAGCTGTTATTCTAAAACAGTCTGATTTTCTCAGCTGGATTTGCTATCCATGTTCTTTTATTAAAGCTTTAATTTAGTACCAGGTGTTTTAATGAAAGATTGTCTAGAATTGCAGAGACATGTAAGTAACTGCTTAAATATTCCCTGATTTTTGCAGGAAGAGCAACTCTTCAATAGACATTCTAACGAACATCCATGTCCTTAGGCTGTGCCAAGTCCCTCTGGGAAAGACCATACACAGCCTATTTTCCCAAGGCCTTCTGTGTGTCAGGGTGTACTCAGAATCATGTGGCCCCAGACCACTTTCTGACTGGCCTGGCTGCTGAGGCAGTATTTATAAAAAACTCAGCCTTAATGTCCCTGACAGTGAGACTCCAGGTTGTGAGAGGCTCTCCCTCTTACTTATCCTGTGCTTTTTGAAATCCTCTTGTGTGACTCTGAAAGGCAGTTTTGAAATATTGGCATTGTGTGGCGTGTTCTCATGCCTGGATTTTTTCATACAAAGATCCAATGACCCAGCTTAAACTTTTGATTAAAATTAATATTTGATTACAATTTTAAGAAAAAACATATAATTTGAACATGATTTTGGAAAGGATATTCCTGTATTTTCAGAGCTAAATACTTAGTGGAAAAATGAATGGCTTCTACCGTATGAAACATGATTATTTACAGGAAATATTATCATTGTCCTTGACTCTACCCTAGTGTCAATTTTACACAGCCCATAAAAATCTGCGTTCCCTAGGCAGCACAGTGTTGATGGGGATCATGTCCCTGAGTGAGGGCCACCAACCTTCTTTCTAGTTAAAATTCTCCAGGCTGCAGGTAGACTTGTTAAGCATGATATGCTTAAGGAACAGTACAGCAGAGGTGAGAAATCTTCTGGTAGAAAAGTGCTCCCAAGTCAGACAGTCCACATAGTTCCTGTGTACTGACACTCTCATTTAAAATCTTGGGGGATATGCAAACATTTTATAATTTCCACCCCCACCATTGATTTCCTTAATATGAATGGGGAGTTTTGTTAATTTTCATTTTTGTCCCTGAGCTGGTTTCATTCTTCAGTATCTGATGTGCTGATATGGTGGTTTCAGATTTGGACTCAGAGCACAATAGGAAAACACTGCTACAAGATGGCAAAAAATATCAATTAATTTCTTACTTAAAAATAAATACAACAGATATATTTTTAGTGATTTTTGGAAATCCATTTCTTTAAAGCCTAAATCTGAGTCCTAGGTGGATGCTTTCTTTGGTGAATATACAATGAATACTTTCAACACCTCCAGATCTCAGGGAGACCTGGTGCCAAATCTGAAGTCAAAGCTGGCTGGAACACAAGAGGAAAGGGAGGAGATGTAAAGAAAAACTACAGAGAAGGAACTGACATGATAAGACATTCAGATTGAAATGTAACAGGCCTTCTTTGCGTGATGGGAACACACCTTTTGTTTTGTATTTTGGCAGACATCACTTCTGATATCTGTTCCATATCCTTCAACCATGCAGAGACCTATAGCTTCTGGTAGTTAAAACACCTGGCAGTGAGGCACAAACCTGCTGACAGGGAGCAAAGTCAATGGCCTGGGCCATCTGTATCAGAAGGACTACTTCCTGCAGCGGCACTGCTGGCCAAAGAGCAAGGAATCTGGACCCCTCCTACGGGTCTTGGCTCCCTTTCCAGTGCCATTTTCCCACCCTTTCTGCACTTGCTATCGTCCCTGTTTTATGGCTCTCCTCTGCCTTCCCCTCGATGTTCTGTTGACTTCACCTGTTAGCTGAAAGCCTTCTGAGAAAATCTACCTGAAAAATTACCGCACAGAACTCAAGTCCCTTAGTTATCCCGCCCGTATTCATGCTTCTTCTCGCAAACTCTGTCCACATCCTGCTTGAAAGTGAATCCTTAGAGCGTGCATGCCTTTCTTCCCAATGTGCTTGTATAGCACCTGGCATGTTGGGGCCATTCGTCATTGCCACAGGTACATCAACAAAATAAAACTGAAAATTATTCTAGACCCTTGCAGAGACCTCCCTCCAGGGTGGGTGAACCTAATGAGGGTGAATATAATTTCTCATCTCCCAAGTAATAGAAAGGTAGTCACAGTTACAAGGAACAGTGGGCTAGCTTTGGGAAGGTCACCGGCTCCCCACAGCTTGCAATGCACTGGGGAATGAAAAGAGAATGCAGAGAGAAAGGGCACCGATGGGCAACCATTCAGGTCTCACAAGAACTTCTAAACGCCCAGAACATCAGCCGGCACGGCCTCAAATCCCGTGTGCCCGGAGGAGACACCGAGATACAGAGGCGGGTCCTGCGATGGCCCCGGAGANCTCCGCCGCTGGCGAGCCGAGAGGCGCCCGGGGCCGGGGCCACGCCGCGGGAGAGGCACCCAGGGCCGGGGCCACGCCGGGACCGCCCCGCAAGCGCCGCCCTCCGCCCGCCGGGAGGGGTTCGCGCGCGGCGATGGAAGGCGCCGGAGGGTCGGGAGATGAGGGGCAGTGCTGAGACTTCTCCGTGTTCCGGGGTGATCCAGGCGTGCTGGGGCCCAAGGCTTTGGCGCTGCGTGCGCTAAGGCCATACGGTATCCCTGCGTGGGAAGCGGGTCCTACTCCAGGTATCCCCCGGTATCGCCTCCTAGTGCTCCCCTGTGCCTCGGGGAGCCATTCTCCGGCTAGGCACCCTCCGAGCGCTCACAGCGGTGAGGAAATGCAGGCAGCCTTACTGCTGCCAAGCATCTCTGTGGTTATTACCCGCTAATATCCATGACCCCTAGTGTCTTTAACATCACCAAGACGACCCAGATCCGGTCAGAACGACAGGAATCTGCATCTGTCTCAAGGCAAGGAACCTGTCAAGTGAGTCTTCTGAACACAGGTCTGGAAGACAGTAGCATCCAGAGCTTCACAAGTCTGATTCCAGTTTCTTCCTGTACTAAGACAATGTTTCAAGGCTATGACTTGCTGTGAATTGTAGCTGTAGCTCTGGCCCTTTGGAAGCCCTGGGGCCTGCATGTTTGCACCTTGTCCCAAGGGAGCCCTGAAGTTACCCTTCTCATGCAGAGCCCCAGGCTGCTCTAGACACCTGTGTGACCACAAATTTCTGGGTCATCTGGGGGTACTTGCAGTTCTTTTGTGAATGCCTTTTGATTTTTGAGATGTGTGCCTTAGTGTTTGCAGAGTTTCCAGTCATTCTCTCCTTTCCTGCTTGTTTTTCCTGGGTGTTCAAAGTAACAAATTTATAGCGCTTTACTCCAGTAAGCAGGTCAACACACAGCACCTGCAAATTTTATTGACTGGCTTTTTCTCTGTGACCAGATTTACGCCTGTACACAAACAATTCAACAGCAGTGGCCATGACTACTGCTGTGATGTCCTTTTCATTCACATCAGTGGGCTATACTGGTATCTGTTTTAATTCCTCCCTTATAACCATGGCAATTTATAATTTTTTGCATTATATTACCACAGTGTTCTCCTAGCTGCTCATTTAATCCTGTTAAATATCTACAAGGAAAAATACTAAATAAAACATCAGAACAAAAGGAAGGACAATAAAGCAGTAATTTAAAAGACTAAAAAAAAGCATAAAAGACTCAGAAAGATGGGTATTTGTAGAATTGGAGAAGTAGGGGGCATTTTCTTGGTTTACTGTGAACTGTATATTGCATTTTTTCCCCATTTTACACAGCTTGCAGATCTGTGTGATTCTCTTTTCAATATATTTTCACTGTGAGTTCTTTGCTATTCTTTCTTTATCTCAGAAACATCCATAAATTTTACTGTCTCTAGTCTAGTCTGAAACCCAACAGTGTTACACTCTATTCTGCTGAAGTCTAATACTGCACATATGTATTTTCAGCTCTTATATCTGCTCAGCATTGAAACATCTAATTAACAGATTTCCTTCTCCCAGGGCTGCATTATGCAGGTGTATATGTGTAGGCATACACATAAGTATACATGTAGGTATATAGATTTTAAACATATTTGCCAGTTGTTAGAAAAAACAAGCTGTATTGAAATTGCCTTTTGTGAGATAGTTGGTTACTAAAATTTCTCTGCTGTAGACAAAAAGGGGACTTTAAATTTAAAACTTGGGGCTCTTTTTTTTTTCCTCTGGGGCAACACTACTAAAAAGAAAAGCCCAGATCCCTGTGGGCTTCTCCAAACAGTATTCCTTTCTTACTGTAATTTTCCACTTCTGCAAATATTTGTCAGCCTGCTCCTCCAAATGTCAGTGATCATTTGTTTGGCATGGGACCTTTACTTCCTACTGTACTGATGATTACTACCCTTACAGATGGGCCTTTGTTTTGGATTGATACAAATGCAAGTTCATTTATTTAACTCAAATTTTTTTTCCTTTAGTACTGTATTCTGTAGCACTGTGGAAAATTCATGTCTGCCAAGAACTGTCAGTTGTGCTACAGGATTGTCTTTTACTTTTCCTGAAACTTAGCAAAAGCAGGAGCCTGAGAGTCTGGGATGTCAGCTTGGGATCTTATTGACTCTGCTCTGAAAATTCACCAGCTCTTTCAGGCAAATTAGCATACCTGGGTGCTTGCAGGGACAGTCAAGAGCTCCTGTCCTGGTCCCTTGTGCCATGTGAGTTGTACTTGTGTGAGTTGTACTTGTGTTTTACCCAGTGTGCAGGAAATCACAGCTTCAGAGGTGCAGTGAAGTATCCCCAAGGTGTTTGAGGCTCCCAGTATCACGTGCCTTTGTCCTGGCCTCCCTAGCTGAAAGACGATTGTTATTCTCAGGCGGCCTCTACAGATATACCTGCGTCTTAATTCACAAGTGTAAGACTTTATTCAGGAGGGATGGCTGCATTAAGTGAACCATGAACTAGGTTTTCCCTCATTATCCCTTGATTTAGAACAGCAACATGTCATTTCTGTGATATGTCCATGTCCTGGTTCTAGGTGGGATAAGTTAATTTGCATCCTAGGAGGTGGTGTAGTGTTGTATACTTGATTTAGTATGAGAGTAATGTTGATAACAGACTTATATTTTCAGTTGTTAATAAGTTTATACTAAGTGTGTATACTAAGTCAGGGAATTTTCAGCTTCTAAGTCAGGGAATTTTCAGCCAAGAAGGCTGGCAGGACACAAGAAGATGGGAGAGGACAGCCAGGACAGCTGATCCCAACTGACCAAAGGGGTATTCCATACCATATGATGTCATGCTTGGTATATGAACTGGGGAGAAAATCTGTCTGGAGCCTGCTGCTTGGAAAGTGACAGAATCACTGAGCAGGCAATGAGCAATTCCTTTGTGCAGGACTCTTTTATATATTCTAACTATTATTATTGTTGTTGTTGTTGTTACTATTATTAATCATCACCAACATTATTAATATTTTCTCTCTGTCCCCATTAAACTGTACTTATGTAAAGCCAGAAGTCTGAGTCTGCTGATTCTCTGCCCCTTCCTGATGAGAGGGTGGACTGAATGAGCAGCAGGATGGTGCTTCATTGCTAGCTGGGGTTAAACCATGACAGTCCAGCACTCCTTCTCTGCACACAAGACACATGGAGAGGGTTGCATTCTCTTTAATCTCCTTAATTTCCAGTAGACTTGTGAGCCACCTGAGGTTAACAAGCTACTTGGACCTAACTGAGTGCCTGCTTTCTCACACAGAACCAGACCTTCAAGTGCCTTATCTTGTCTTCTGGCCTCGCCTTTAAGGAACAAGTCTTGGTAAAATGCTGTGCCCAATGTCAACTCATCTACAGTCTAAAAAATATCGCATTTTAAGTAACTTATTGGTCAACTTCTATCAATTTGGCAGAAGTTTCAATTTCTTCCCATCTTCCCCTGCTTTGGTGAGACCAGTGACTTGAAAATAGCAATAACCCCATCGAACAGGGTGTTCTGAGGAAGAGGGAACTGCACAGGGAACTCAAATTGAGCTGCTTGCATTGCCTGCTGCTGGCCAGCTGGCCAGCTGACATGTTGCTGACAGCAGCTTGGCGTCTTGATAATGAAAGGGGAATAAAAAAGGCTTTGCCTTTGTAAAGTTGTATGTGATATTAAAATGAGTATAGTGGTATGTAAGATACATGATGATGACTTCACACAGCCATGTCTGCTTTCCACACATCTTCACTGACCTTTTCTATTGAAAGGGAAGTAGTATCACCCTTTTCCTGCTAGTGTTACCTGGGCTTTCAGCAACATCTTACAGGTTCACTTGATCTCTTTTTGTTATTTTATACAGTCTGGAGACTTATGCCCTGCCCAAGTGATGAGCTATTAGGTGTGGAGGAAGCTGAAGTGTGGACATGGATGATTTGCAGAAGATTTTTTTCTGCTCTTTTGTGGGCATTCAGTGCACTGAGCTGGTGTTGCAGGAAGCTGAGAGGAAATGTTAAGTCCTCTGACCCCCTCTAGGATATACTTACTTTCTCCCTGCTTTAGGGCAGGGACAGAAGAAACTTTTCAAGTAATCTCTGATTAAACTATTAACCTTGCTTTACTAGATTTTCTTGCTCTACCCTCCTTTATTTCCCTCCAGGCTGTTCCTGTAAAAAAGCATGTGAAGAATGTCCACTAAGAAAAGTGCAGACTACTGTTATGTAGTTCACGCAGGCTCAGCTAGGAATGTCACCACAAACGCTGGATGAATTCAGTACAACAATTAGCACAGTAAAGTTGCTAAAGGAGAAAGGAAGGTCCAAACTTATAGAATGACAGGAATAAAGGTGATTTCTACCAGCAGCTGCTGTGAGGGACTGCGGAAGAGGCAGACGAGCTGGGGCTTTCCCCTGTCCTCTTCATCTGCTGCGTGGAGTGCCTGACCAGCCTGACCAGACTGTCTGAAAGAAGTGGAATGTGGATCCTGGATCCATAACAGCAGAGACTCTGGGTCAAGAGGGAGGTGAATGGGAAAGCTCTGTGCAGCAAATCCCCAGGTCTGCAGACCTAGTAAGACCCGGTATGTTACACAGATTCAAACAGATGATAATTAAAACACTTTACTGATATTTTAAAAAAAGATGAGTACTTCATCTAAAAGTCTGAGTGTGCTAATGTGGTAAAGCCCTAGAGTTTCTACAGCTAGTAGTGTACAGTGTGGTGAATGGTTAATATATTTAGATAAACACAACTTATTAAAAATAAAACTAGTAGCCTCTGCAGTATAATAGCATTTTTGTGATAGCAGGAGCAACATCACATTTGTTACACATTCACAGCCTGTTGCAATGCTTAGTGAATTCAGATCTTACTCCTTAGCTGTTTTTTTGGCTAAGTCCTCTGCTATATCTCAATAATGTGGCTGTATGTAACAAGGTTCTCAGAGTAAAGGCTTAGAACACAAGCTATGTGGTGTTAGAGGAAAACATTTACTCTTGCTTTTCTAATTTCAAGAGCTCTGACAGATTTTGCACAGATGGAGTGCAGTAAAGTATTTGTATGATGATCATCTTCTGACTGTTCAGGCAGAAATAAACTGCAATCCCTGCTACACTTTATTGAGGCAGGATGAGGCCGTGTCAGCAGGAGTTGGAAAGCACTAGGTTTATATAGCTAAGTATGTATGGAAGCAGGCTGAAGATGGAGATGCTATGGAATATTTACCAAGAAAACAAGAAAGGTCCATCTGGTGTCTTGCATTTAAAGAAGGTCACATTTTACTTACAGGTTTTTACCTGTGAAGATTTCATATCCCTTGGTGAGTTTGATGACATTTTGGTGCTCCAGAAGGAAAATGAGAGCAACAAATATTTTGAGGAAGGTGAGTGATTAGCTCCAGGAAAGCCATGTGGCTCTTAGCATTTTCTAAGGAGACCTGTGACCATTATGCAGGAGTCATGAGATCTAATTGAGGAAACAGATCCATGTGACTGTTAGGCCTGCTCAGATCTGAGTTTTGACAGAAAAGAGCACTTGGTTGTTTTGGACAGAATATTCCAGTTAGAGGGTGGTCCTTAGACAGCCTCTACCCTTACCCAAATGCTGGAAAAATACCTTTACCTGCCTTCTACCTCAATGCTCTGGTGAGGTGTACCAGAGGGACCAGTCAAGATTCAGCACTTTCCAATAAACCTCAGTTCTTCACGGAGCTGGCTGTGTATGAAGGATGCACCATTATCAGGTGTCAGAGCATGAGAGAGCTCTGGCTAGTGTTCTCAGAGCTGCCTGTCATGTCTTCCCTGACAGAGCACTGAGATGCACTGAGCACTTCTGCACTCACTCTGAGATGAGATGTGTCATCATACATGTAGGCTTGAAAGTTGCCCTGGGAAGATTTAGCCAGCTGTTCTAGTATAACTCACTCTCTGTCTTTGGTCAGAACAGGGGAAACATGAGATTTTCTTCCACAGCTTAAATTATCTGAACAGGTAAATATCAAAATATAGAGGTTTTTTGGTTAATAGCAGACAGACAAGAGAAAAAAAAGCTGCCACCAGAAAATAGCGGTGATCCATGTCCATACCTGGATCTCTTCTCTAAAGAATGGTCATCACACTTAGCAGTAAGCCTTGTCCCAGCCCTGTCTGGAAAGTATCATACAGAGTTAAAACAGGCATACACAAGAAACAACCCTTTCTATTCTCCTGTTTTTGCTGTTTAATTGAGTTATTGATGCTAGTGTATTTGTTCTGTTCTCAGAACTTGGGAACAACCAAAACGATCTCACTTGGGTGCCAAATATAAAACCAAGGAGCTCGGAATTTGACACAGGAGACTGAAGATGCCATTCATGCATTGCCAACACTTAGAAAACACTTCTGTACCTTGCCTGTCTTGGTCTGTAGCAGTAAACAATGGCTTCCTCATGGCTTACAAGGAGTGGTTTGGCCACAATATGACTGCTTGCTTGTCAAGCACTTAGGAATTAATTTGTTTAAATGCTGGTGAGACTGGGGGGAAGTCTGAAGGGAGGAGAATTTAGAACTCTTCTTTTTGAAAGAGGTTCACATTAGAGAATACTGAACTAAATTAATACCTAAGGCCATGGGCCCTGATGGTGCGTACCCATGAGTTCTGAGGGAGCTGGCAGATATAGTTGTGAGGCCACTCCAATTATCTTAGACTGATCCTAGAGACTGGGAGAAGTTCCTGAGACCTGAAGGAAAAAAGACTGTCACTCCTGTCTTTCTTGTCTTCAAGGAGGACAAGAAAGAGTATCCAGACAACTATAGGTCAGTCACCCCCATCCTGACTCATTAGTAGGAGGGATGGACTGCACCCTCAGCAAACTTGCAGATGACACTAAACTGAGTGGTGCTGCTGACATTCCAAAGGACAGGATGCCATCCAGAGGGACCTGGGCAAGCTCAAGAAGGGGCCCACAGGAATCTCACGAGGTTTAACAAGGCCAAGTGCGAGGTGCTGCAGCTGGGTCAGGACAACCCGCAGTATCAGCACAGGCTGGGGCTGAACAAAGGGAGAGCAGACTGTGAGCAGGACTGGGGGTGCTGGTGGCTGGGAGGCTGGGATGGCACTCCCAACCCAGAGAGCCAAACGTGTCCTGGGCTGCATCCAAAGCAGCGTGGGCAGCAGGGGAGGGAGGGGATTCTGCCCCTCTGCTCTACTGAGACCCCACCTGGAACCTGCATCCAGCTCTGGGGTCCCAGCACAGGAAGGACATGGACCTGCTGGAGTGAGTGCAGAGGAGGAACACCAGATGAATAGTGGGAGGGCAAACCTCTCTTATAAGGAAAAGCTGAGAGAACTGGGATCGTTCAGCCTGGAAAGGAGAAGGCTTTGGGATGTTGTAACCTTACAGCACCTGAAGGGAGACTACAAGAAAGACAGAAAGGGACTTTTTACGAGGGCATGTAGTGACAGGACAAGAGGGAATGTCTTCAAATTGTAAGGAGTAGGTTTAGGAACATGTTAGGAACAAATGCTTTACTGTGAGAGTGGTGAGGCACAGGAACAGGTTGCCAAAAGAAGCATGTGATTCCCAATCCCTGGGCATTTTCCAGGCCAGGCTGGATGGAGCTCTGAGCAACCTGGTCTAGCAGAAATTGTCCCTGCTCATAACAAGGAGATTGGAAATAGATGACACTTAGTGTCCCTTTCAACCCTTTCTATGGTTCTCTGTCTCCCAACATGATGGTAAAACAACTTTCTGGAAACTATTTATCCCTGGAAAGTAGATGATTTGGATTACTCAGCATGGAGATATGAAGAGGAAGTCCTGCTTAATGAAGTCAATAACCTTCAATGATAAAATTACTAATTTGGTATTTGAGGGGATAGCAGTAGATATTGCCTGCCTTGACTTCAGTAAGGCTTTGGATACTCCCACAAAACTCTTGGATAAACTGCTGTGATGTGGGCTTGATGAGCAGACAGCGTGAGGGATTGAAAGCTGTCTGAATGGCTGAGCCCAGAGGGTAATGCTCAATGGCATGAAGTTTGAGGCCACTAAGTAGTCGTGCACCCCAGGGGCTGATACTGGGTCTAACAGTCTTTGAACAGCTTCATTAATGATCTGGATGATGGAACAGAGTGAACCCAGAGCGAGTACACTGATGACACCAAACTGGGAGGACTGGCTGATACACTAGAGGGTTGTTATGCTTTTTAGTGGGACTTTGACACCACACAGTTCAGCCAAGGGAAATGCAAAGTCCTGCATCTGGGGAAGAACAGCCAGATGCACTGGTACTTGTCAGAGGTCAATTGGCCAAAACAGCTTTGTGGGAAAGGATCTAAAGTCCTGGTGGGCAGCAAGCTAAACAAGAGCCATCAATGTGCCTTTGTGCCAATGTACTTGAACAGTATCCTGAGCTACGTTAGGAGGAGTCTTACCAGCAGGCTGAGAGAGCGATATTTCTCCTCTATTCAGTACTGGTAAGGTCACACCTGGAGTGCTGTGGTGAGCTCTGGGCTTCCCACAGAGTACAGCAGAGATATGGAGTTGCTGGGAGAGTCCAGAAGGGCTCCAAAGATGATTTAGGGCCTGGAGCATCTTTCTTATGAAAATAAGTCCAAGAGGGCTGGTACACTTTCTCAGAGAAGACTCAGAGGGAAATCTCATCAATGTGTACCAAAATCTGAAAGAAAAGCAAAAAGAAGGAGCCAGACTCTTTTTGGTGATGCCCAGTGACAGAGAAGGGGCACCAACTGAAATGCTTGAATTTTTCTCTGAACATCAAGTAATACATTTTTACTGTGAGAGTGATCAAGGTGGTAGATTCTCCTGCCTTGGGGATCTTCAGCGGTCATCTGGGCACAGTCCTGGCAACCAGCATGACGTGGCCTTGTTTCAGCAGGTTGGTTGGACCAGATGACCTCCAGAATTGCTTCCAGCCTCAGCCCTTCTAAGATTCTGTGATAGACGTCATAAAATATTGAACACGTACAAGTTCCTACAGGTCATGTACTGACAGTTGAAGGCCATGAGGGTTGCTTAAAGGTCTCTAAAATTGCATCAGATGCCTGTGTTTAAATGCCTGAGTTACTCCTTAGTGTCTTGGCAGTAACTTCAGAGAGCAAACATGTTCCATTCAATGTTTTATCTGTGGATGGGCAGGGGCAGGATGTGAATCCTGCTGAAGAGGAAGAGCATATTTGTCTTAAAGGTGTTGGCTTGTTTGGTGTGCGAAATGATGCATTACGGAAATTCCTGTATTTTTTTCCTCAAGAATGAACCTTTACAATTGATTTTTTTTTTTTTTTGGGTCAGGTTTTGATTCTATTGTTTTGCAGTTTGTATCCTTGTCAGACCAGATATGTGCTTAGATTTGTGGTGGCAAGGGACACTTTAAAATATATGACCTCAAGTATCAAGGTATGAAGGGTCCAGGAGCCTGAGTACCCTTACAGATCTGAACCTTACTGCTTCAGAGGTGGAGAATACAGTCTGGGTGGCCCTGAGCCAAGTGCTTCATGGTTTTACAGAGGTCCGCATTGGGAGACTTTGACAGAAGTGTTGAAATCGGGGTAGGTCACTGCTGTCTTTCAGCTGAGAATCTAGGCTTAGAGGCCAGTCGGGGTAGCAAGAAAAAAGCCCTTTACTGATGAGAGAAAATGTTCAGGCATGCTAGTTTTCCATTCCAGATCATCGGCAATCTCATCCTGTCTGTTTCTGACTGTAGGATAAATTCTAAAAGAAAGCTACTCCAGATACCATTTTACTGGGTTCTTCTCTTGAAGAAATGTAGACTGCTGCTTGATTTGCCTTTTTTTCCAGGTGTGAACTATGATTTACTGGACATCCTGGCTTGCATGACCATTTCTTTACTGTCCCAAAATCAAAAGGCCAAATTCTGACATGAGAGTTTAAGTGAGGATCTGAAATATGCTGTGTCTGAAGTTTTGCTGGTCTAGATTCACAACTGCAACAGATCTTTTTAAAATTCAGGGGTAGGAAAACAAGATATAAATTATGCAGATTTCCTATATATAAAGGATAAAGTAGAAATATTTGTGGGCATCACATAGAAGGGAATATATGCAGCCAAGTTTTCCTTGGAAGACAAAAAGAGAGAACCATCTTCTTGCAAATCATGTTTTTTTTTCTTTTTAAAATTCAAACAGAGCAACACAGATTGTATTGTGTGAGAGCAGCCCTGAAGGTGAGTTCATCTCATACTTTGAGATAAGCAGCAGACAGGGCAGGACTTTTTGTTCTTGGCAAATGCATTTTTAGTGAGCTGTGTGGATGGCAGTCTTCTGGAAGGAAAATACAAACATGCTTACATACTGAGGCTAGTTTTTTTAGCTTACCTGATGAATAAGTGAGATCCCTACTTACTTCAGTGCTTTGCTCGTCCAAATTATGAGATGTGCTACCAGCAAAGTGCTTTGGCATCAGTGCAGTTCTATGAGTCAATGTGCCATACACTTTTATCTTTTTACTTCAAGAGCAAAAGAGAGACAGGAAGGCTCTGCAGGACATTTTGGTTTATATTCTGTTTTTATTATATTTTTATTCCAATTAAGGACTCTAGCAGATTCCTTTGTTCGGGTGAGGCCAGCAACCTACTATAGAGGGAGAGTTTAGGAAGCAAAGATGTAGAATACAAGTGATATCTCTTTCACAAGTTCTGCAGTGACATTCACTGCTTACAGACCCTCTACACAGGGAGTCTTAAGGCAAATTCTCCTCTAAGACTTCAAAGCAAATCTTTTCCCAGTGCTTCAGGCTGTCCATCTTCATAAATGTCATGCATACTTCTAGAAAGCACAAGAAAGCTTGTGTAGAGTGCACAAGCTAAAAAAATTTCTAGCATTAAATGTATTGAAGAGTTTCAGTGCTTAATATGTGTTGCAATTATCAATATATTGGTTTGCTGGTATCTGGAAGTTTTTGAAAGTGTTCTGTTCTAAATGTTCTACATCAGTTACCCCCCAAAAGCCAAACTGAAATGCTTCATAAATTAGAAAAATAAATCGCCTCTGAGAGAGTAGACTGCAATGTTACACACTGAAAGAGATTTCATTTGAGGAAGTTATGTACAATAAAGAAAGTCAGAAGTGCTGAAAATTGTAAAAGGCCCAGCTGTATTACTCTCAGCCTAGTTTGAAAGCCACTTTTGACAGGCAGAACTTGCTGGGTTTTAATTGAGCAAGGACAGCTTTTTAAAAGTACTTTGGCACTTGAATTTATGAAGACACCTCTAGGAATTTTGAATATGCATTGGAAGGGCATAAGATTGAGAACTCCCTTTCCCTCCAGTATCCAGACAACTGGGATCTAACTCAACCAAAACCTTTCTCCATTTGTAGGGACTACAGTGTGTTTGAGAAGCTGACAATCTGATGTCCAGTGTTTTCCTGGAACAGAGAGTTCTGAGGTTGTTAAGAAACTAAAAGTGCAATCATTCTCAACTTCATCCCTGGCTGAAGGCTGGGAAAGTATTAGCAAACTTGCAGGATGCCTGTCCAGATTTTGGGATTTGGCACCACCCATGTGGGCTCTTGCCTCTTCTTTTGTGTCAGAGGAGTTTCAGGGGTGCCACATGATGGCACAGCAGGATGTAGAAAGTGGTGAACAGCACGGTCTTCTGCTTCCTTGTTCCGTTTCGGTCACATATTAGTTTCAACAAAGAGGTACAGTTCACTCTCCAAGCCACAACTCCACCCTCTGGAGCATGTAGTCCCACAGGAGTACTCTGCTTAGCAAATTGTTGCAGTGCGTTCTGCAGCCAGTCTAATGGCTTGGAATAAAAATGTGTATTTGTGCTTCTGCTTCTGGTGTGTGACTGGCTTTTCCTAGGTCTCTGTTTAGGCTGCAGAACTCAAGAGTACGTGGTTCTCTCAGTGAAGGAGCAGCAAAGAATAAGTTGTATGGTAAAAGTCTGCTGTCAGGGAAGGAAAGCTGTAATACATATATATATGAGGATGTCACACCTAGAACTAAATTACTCAAGATCACCAGTATTTAGCTATAAACTGTGGCATAAAATACCTGGCATAGACCAGTCTTTCCCTTGAAAACAGAAATAAGAACGAGTCAAAAATAGCTTACAGAGCCTGTCTCAAGCTTTCAGGAGGGAGCGGATCAAAGTAAGAAAATCTAAAATACATGGCATCAAAATCTTCCATTGTCTTTTTAGGGAATAAAACAATAAAAATAAAGTATCTGGGTCTCTCTCCTCTCTCCAGACTTTCCACTGCTTTCCTTCAGTTCATTTGTGCTTTGTTCTTTTTAGGAAAGTAAATTTCCTGAGAATATGAGGACCCTGTGATCTAAGCAGACTATCAAAACCTGTGCTGTATTTCAGGAGTCTGCATGCCTATAGTTGCAAGAGTAAGGGAATCCTTCAGTGATTTCTTAATCAGCTAAGCTTAAGGTCAGCGAAGAAGGACAGGTGCACTTTACCATGGTCTTTTGCAGAAAAGATTGCTCTGAAAAATGCTGTGTGATAACTTAAGGTAAGGACTTCCTTGTCAGAACCAAGTGTTTTGAACTAGTCAAAACAACTGATTTCATGGACTACAACTGGTGTAAATCAGCAGGGGAGGTACTCGTGTGGGTCATTTGGGGTGTCTCTCTGAAGCTTGATCGCGTGTTTTATTCAGGTCTTGCCAGGTAAACTGTGCTAGGATGTAAGAATTCAAAGCAAAGCTAAGTGTACTAGGACTGAGGACGGCTGCAGATAAGCCCAGAATTCATTTACAGTGTCCCTTCTACAGCAGCAGTGAAGGGACAAGAAAGAAATTACTTCAGGTAGAGAAAGCCAAGACCCCTTTAAATTGGGTGCCTCTTTCTCAATATGGCTGAACACAGGTCAGTGCAGGCAATGTGGTCCTCCTGGAAGAGTTCACCACAGCTATTGGGTCTCCCTGCTGTGAGGACAGCATTTGAAACCAACATGGATATCATGACACATGAAGGTAAGCATGGCCTCCTCAGGAGATCAGAAGACAGATTATGGCCAGAAAGCCAGGTATCAAGGGAAGCTGTAGGCAACTTCACCTGTGAGAAATTTGGGTTGGGTTGGTTGAGCTGTCTTCCAAGAAGAGTAGCAAGAAGCATGGCATTGTCAGCACTAGAGGTTTAAATGCCAGTCCCATGGTATTTGATGTCTGAATTTGAACTTTAAGAAAATGTCAAAATGAATTTGTAGTTCTTTGGCCTGGGATCTGAGAAATCTTCTCTGAAGGTAAGGGGAAAGGTAAGAACTAAAAAGACTCAAAATAATTCAAAAGCCAAAAGTCTATCGGATGGATAATGGCATTTCTATGATCCTATTCTGTTTCCATCCCTGGCTGACTTATTTCCTGCCCATGTGTTCCAGTCCTGACTGAAGCAAATACTAACCTTCAAGACAAAATTGGAATCCCTGTGCTGGGCCTTTGGATCTCTGGTGTATACCCCTCTGATATGGAGGAGACATTATCCACTACAGGTATGCAATGGCTCTGTTCACTGGCAGAATGGTGGGACTCACTCACAGCCTAGCATGCTAAGAGGAGCAGCTTGTTATGGGGCTTGCATACTGAGAGAGGACTAACCCAAACACTTCACCACTGCTTCTTTAATCTGCCAGTCCAAGATTTTCTTCCAACTCCAGCTGCAAGCACCACATAACAGGAAAACTTCAGTGATACCAGTTCAAGGCTTGGAGGGCACTTCAGTGTGAAACAATGTGTGCTTGGAACTTATGGGCTAGGTGTTTTTTCTTCAACACCTCTCTTCTGTTTCCAGGATAGAAATGAGCAAAGCAGTGATGAAACTGTCAATGTAGCCGATAAATTCAGCACTCATAAGTAACTTAGATTTGCAAACAAGAACTGCCACTCCACCTTGTAGCAAAGCAGAATGCTTCATATACAAAAATCTGCATCTAAGTCTGTTGAGACATGCACGGTCTTATCACACACTAAAAACTGTAATACATCAAGGCAGTAAATTGTTTCCTCCTCCAAATTTTTGTTTATGTTTTCAGATGTTTCTTTATCTCTACATTTTTTTGCATTGGTTAGTCAATCCCACTTGTAAGTGCCATATTTGTTTTCCACTCTGGGTTTTACTAATATCATATTTCTGAAATGATGATGATGGTGTCTTGTGGTGCTGGGTACCGACAGGAAATTCAGGGCCCAGGTCCTACCTCAGATAGCAATCATGTTCAGTATTAATGCTGTCATGGGGATAGGCCAGATATGAGGTGAAGAGAATGAAATAACATATGGACATTGGCAGGAGGCCATGTAGACAATGATCAGTTGTTTAGAAAGAGTGTGAAAGGTTTCCAAAATGCTAGGTTTTGCACATTCGTTCTTGCCTCTGAGCAGTGTCAAGTTACTGGGGCTACTGTGACTGCAGAAATCTTTCCACTCTGCTATCCAACATCTTAGAGCAGTCAATTATCGAACTCCTTGCATTAAAAATAAACATGTTTCAGTGGTTCTGAGAACACCATCTGTTTTAAACAAGGCAACTGAAAGGTGTTTCTCAAGTTGATGGCAGTCATCCATGAAAATTTTCTATGCAAGACGGCCTTGTCTAATCTTCAGAGGTCATTATTTCTGTGCAAATATTTGTGTAAAAGTTTAACTGTAATTTCTGGATCTGAACCTGGCTCTTTGTCATCTCCTTCCTGGCTGTACAGAGAGCTGACGCAGTGCCAGGCCTGTGCCACACAGACAGCAGAACCGCAGCTGTGCCACCTTGCAGGCAGCAGTTCCTTCTCACACCCTGTACCTGCACTGGGGTTAGGAGGACCGGAGCTCCTCTCATGCCAAGCAGAGCAGAGCAAAGGTCATATGCATTAGCAGGCTGGCTGTGCCTGAGGAACATTCAGGCTGGCATGTTCTGTCTAAAGTCAGAAATGTTGAATGTTTCTTGTTTACTGTATTGGCTGGATCTCATCTTGGTAAGACAGTCAGAGCTGGCTGAGGCTATATCATTAAAGCTCCAGGACATGTATTTTCTCTTCTCATCTATTTCTTCTATTCCTATATAGCTGGTTTGCCATTTCATGAGGTTTTTTTTTTCAGACTGTCTTTTCAAACTTGTATTTTCACTGTAGCTGCTACAGGTCCTTTGAGGTCCCCATAGTATTTCTGGGAATTAGCAGGTTGTAGTCCTTATTCCACAGAAAAAAAATTATTTTTAGCTTGCAGACTTGTATACAACCTACCACAGTTGACCTGGGATTGGTGAACTTTACCAGAAATTGAGTATTTCATTGTGAAATGACTACTCATCCTCAAAACTCAACAGAGATGTTTTGATATACCAGCCAAGCTGAAAATTGTTTCCATTTTATGTTGGCTGATACCTCATGGACCAAATAAAAATATCCATCTTGCTGACCAGCCAATGCCCATTAAGAGTTCTCTTCAGGGACAAAGCACAGACAAAAGCATAGCTTGTCTCTCCTCTTTTGTTTGTTAAATATTCAGCTGAACTAAAGCTGTGAATCCTGAAAATGGTTNTTTTTTTTTTTTTTTTTTTTTTGCAACAACTTGGGAGAGAAACAAAAAATTCTTTCTTGCTGACCATATAGATTTGCATTTGAACAAACAACTTTTTTTCTTTCACAGGAAGGAAAAAAAGAGTCAGCTGGATATTTTTGTTTCGTTCCACTTTTCAGTTGGGGCTTAAGGAAAACGTTCACAAGATCCCTCTGGGAACAGCTGCTAAAATCCTGTGTGACATGGCAAATCTAAGTGTGACTTGTTGGACTATATTCTAGTCTCTGTAAATTCAGGGATGGTGATGTGATATAAAAAGCTGTCTCTCAACAATGAAAAAATAATGTATAATTAACCAAATAAAACCTATGCAATTATTTCATATGATTTGCTGTTCAAAAGACTAAGCTTCTAAGTGAGACAGTGGGAGGTCAGAGAAAATTCCAGTGTTTGAGACTGTTTGGAAAAATGATACATTATTACAGTGCAAGGATACCCCCATGGGACTTTCTTTCCTAGTCCTGTCAAATCCTGGCTAAACACTGTTGCAATTTCTCATGTAGCAACCAGGAATTGCTGAGGGAAAACAGATGTGTGCAACTCTGGGCTTTTTATTTTTGTTTGTTTTACTGGTGGACCAGGTTGGCTTGGCTCATTTGTGATTGCTCCAGAGGTGGAATGATCTAGTAGATTGAAGGAATGAGTAGCGTGATGAAGGAGGCAGTGCCAAAGGACACAAAGAAGCTCCACTTTTTTTGCTAGATCTGGGAAAAAGTGCACCTTGATATTCCTTCAACAAGTGCTCCTTGCCCCTGCAGTGGAAATTCTGCAAGAGATTCAGAGTCTTGCATCAATCTCAGAAGCCAGTCCTGGCTAAACAGCCTACTTTTGTAACCTGGAGCACCATGTCAGTAACAGCATTCTCCCAAACTCCCATTTCTTCAAGCCTGATGGGAAGCTTATCTTTAGAGGATTTTTACCATCTGACAGGCCTGGGGTATTTTAACTCAGGAATTTCGGTGTAATTTATGATCCTTTAAGTGTTAAGATTGGTTTGCATGTCAGATGCTCCAAGAACATTCACTACCAATATTAATCCAGAGAGCATGTGCCACAAAATAGTATACTGATCAAAGTTTGTGAATGGGTCTATTGTAGTCTGTTGTTCAGAAGAGGGAAAACTTTGCAAACACTGTGAAAAGTGCATTTAAACTGTACTTTATTCTCATGTTCTGTTCAGAGGGTATCACAAAATTTGGCCTAGAAGCCTTTATCTATAAACTGAGAGTCAGCTTACAGAGTCTCCTGGTGGAAGTTAACTTTCAATTCCTACTGAAGAAATTGGGCAGAACTGTGTATCTCCAACCCCTGAGAGTTCAGAAAACATCAGTTATTTTGTGAAACAGTGTTAAATTGTTTGTTTTGAAAAATAATTTTAGGTTTTTTTACATTGAAAAGCTATTGAAATTTACTTAAAATCCTAAATCTGTGTATTTTGCCTTCTTAATGTCTTTTTTTTTTTTTTTTTT
>VXBU01018964.1:2474-59836 GCA_013400315.1 Bombycilla garrulus | reverse complement strand
GCAGTACACTCTGAAATTTGGATTGGANTATCTTCTTTCCTTATTTGGTGTTCCTGTTCCGATTTCTGGAACTCAAAGCTTATTTGAGCAAGTACTTATTAAGCAAGAGCATATTTACGTATGAGTTTTATCTTAAAGACTTTTGTTTCCTGTCCTTGTGGTTTATCTTACAAGGACTTTTAACTTTCTGTCCTTGTGGTTTATCTTACAAGGACTTTAACTTTCTGTCATTGTGATTTGTCCTTCTTAGTGAACAAAACATCCTTTAATTTACCACAATTCTAGACCTCATTTCAGCAGTCACTCCTTTGCATAAACAACTGCCACATATATTAGCTGTCTGAATGGCTCTGAAATCTCAGCTTTATACACCTGCCATGGTCTTGATTTAGTATGTAACAACTCCAGATGTACCTTCCCAAATTACCGTGTCATTCCACAGAGTGATGGGGGATTTCTAGCTGCAGAAAAATCGAGCACTGCCATGAGCAGCCCCTCTGCCACCATTGCAAGGAGGAATCGAACTGGGATAACCAGTGCTCCTCACTTCCTGCTCTATGTCATACCCAATATAGATACATTGTCCTCTGTTTTGACACTCGGCAAAGTTTGCTAGCCTCCCTGGCCTCAGGGAGATGTCTTGAGTTCTCACACTGTCTCCAGAGGTTTGAGTCCTGGGTTTTATGCCAAGACCATCATATTCTGACAAGTAAGTGAAAAGGATCAGTAGTGCAGTTTTGAGGCCTGTAACTTCTTTACAGTCAGGAAGAATTACTGAGAAATGCACAGGTTCATCAGAGACAGCAAGAACTTCCTGACTTTGTTAGTGCTGATGTGCATTACAGACAATTAACTGGAAGATGGGTTATTATAGCCCATTGTCGCTATAGGACACAGACACACAGAAAGAACGCAGACACACACCGCAGCTCAGTTGATCAGAAGGGAGGAGAAGAGGGTTTATTTTTTCTGACTCCAGTATTTATAGTTTTCCAAAAGTGAGTGGATTGGACGGTGGCAGTGCCACCTCTCCAAAGACACTGGACAGACAAAGAGTCTATCAATTTTTCTCCTCCTCTATGAAGGAATGCAAAAACAGTGAGCTGTTTACAGAAAGTGTGTGAGAAAATTCTTCACAAATATGTAAATATCAGAAGGCTTAGAAAGTCTTACAAAAATCAGGGCGACACCCATCTTGTGACACAAAAGAGAGCTCTGAGAGTATGAATTCTGTTTCAGTGTATTAAACAAATTCTTTCTCACATATTGGTTTTTGAGCTGCTCAGAAATGAAATACCAAAAAGAAACTTCAATTTGAGTCATTTTAGCCAACCTGATTTTGTTAAAAGAAACATAAATGGAAGTAAATTTAAGTATTAAAAATCTTTGCCAAATGAAGATTTTTGAGTATTTAGTTTCCGAATTGAAGATTTTCCTTTTTCTCTGTATTTGGTCAGAGGTATTTTTTACCAAATCTGGTGCACATGGTCAGAGAGATGTTTTTGGCTTAAATCTGCCTTAACTATCAAATTTCAGAATATGACCTGATCAATGTGCAGGAAGGTGATGCTTCTTGGATGTGAACTTGACACACTGTGAGCATCAGTGCAGCTGTAGGGCCAGGTAGCTCAAATACCCTCACTGTTTTCCATGTGAAATGTGCACCACAGGAATGCTTTTTGTCCACGAAAGAATCAGTTCAGTCATCTCTTTGTCAAAACTCTTTCCGTCAAACTTACTTCTTCAAGGCTTGCGAACTTTCTGTAGCTTTAGGTTTTACAGGCTGCTGAGTTTAAGTTCATGCATTTATTAACTGTCCAGTTCCATCAAAATCTGATAATTAGAAATAACAGGAAGGTGCTTCAAGTATTTTTCTAGTTAATCCTAGGCACAGACTAATGATACAGGAAAGAGGAAGAGATATTTGCAAAAGTTATAGGTCAATGGAGTTTTAGCCAACACATAGGCAATGGGACGTGTCCTCTGCATGGAACCATCGAAGTCTCAGCTTAGTATCAATAGAATTATGGAATAATCATCTCTCTCCAATTTAGATAGAAGGGTGTCATGGGAGACTATGTCAAAGGCCTTAAAGAAGTCCAGAGCGGTTATATCCTTTATTCACTGATGGAGTTACTCCATCATAAGAGGCAAGTGGATTGGTCAGGTAGGACTCGCCCTTGCTGAAACCTTGCCACGTTGCATTTACGTACTGAGGGAGTCAGATTAGAATCATCTGCATTTGCCATATATTGTCAACGTACCTGTTTTTCAGCTGTTGGTACATTTTGATCTTAACGAGAACTCACATGTTTAGCAGTGGTTTGAGGAACACAACTCAAGCAGTATGAACAGTTTGCTAAACACAGAATCATAGGATCATTTTGGTTGGAAAAAACCTCCATCATCATCAAGTCTAATCTATAACTGATCCCCACCTTGCCAACCAGACGAGGGCCCTGAGCTCCACATCCAGTCATTCCCTGGACACTTCCAGGGATGGTCAGCCCCTTCCAATGCCTTACCACCCCTTCAGTGAAGAAATTCTTCCTGATGTCCAACCTAATGTTCATATACAAACCCATACAACCAGCCTAGGCTCTCTTGATGTCAGAGCTCCTATCTCTGCATTTAATTGACTGGTTTTTGGTAGTCTTTGAGAGTAAATGCTCATAAACAGTGCCTGCTGCTGTCTTACCCAACTGAGATGTAAAACATCCAGGTTCACATGCTATAAGATTTGAAAGACCTTAAGCTCAGAGCTAATATAGCCTTGTGGATCTACACTTGTGAATCTCTCTGCAGTCCTCATGGCAGAACAACTCTTTTGGGTGAAACCTTAGATTCTTCCTTTGCCTTTCCCTTACCAGAACCTGGGAGAAAGAGATCTTGTGCTGACATCCTATCTGCAGCCCTAAATGCTGTCCATCAACAAAGAAAAACATCAGAGCAGAACATTTAGTAGCTGACACATGGCTTCTGACTCAACTGGTTCCCAGTAAAATAAACCAGGTAAGTTTAAACTAACACTAAGGACAGTTTTCAGAGGATAGATAGCAATTTCAACCACTTAGTCGCCTGGTGTCCAGGAAGATCATAAGCCATATTTTCAAACAGGGATTTATAATCCTAGAACAATTGATTTATCTTGAAATTATTACCTAAAATCTTGATGTAGGTCTTGTAAATGTCTCTTGCTGACCCCACTTCCTCCTTCTGACAGAAGGTTCTGGAGCAGTAAATAATCCACTCCTGAAACTACAGCCTTTACTCAAACCCAATATGTTCTGTTGCATTTTGCACAATGTTTAAACCACTCAATTTATGCTGTGCCCCTGCAAGCCTACTGTCCCACTATGATTTAAGAAGGTGAGAAAGAGCTGTGGAGAAAGGGCCAGATCCACATCATCCCATAGGTCAGCAGTCCCAAAGCACTGCTCAGCTGGTGCCTAACTCAGCACATACCACACCTCCCTAAACTGAACATAACCAAGCCTCATTTCATGTAAAGATGTTTCCCAGATAAAGTTTGCAACAAGCATGGAATAGTTCATATCAACCCAAATTCATTACTTCTGAAATCCTGGATTTATATTTTGCATTACGATTAACTGCTTACACCCAAGGAATCCTCAAACACAGGTAAAAGGTATTTAAGCAGTTTCCAGGATAAATGTAGACTAAAATGTGACAAACATTTTCAATCTGTCAACTTTTTCACAATCTAATGTTTTTCTTAATATTATGAACAATAAAAAGGCCGCAGCTGATCAGAAACCTCAATTTCCATTTTGTGAAACAGTTTAAGGTTTTGCAAGTTGTTTTCACTTGGATGCAAAAATGAAATCAGGAAGTTCAAGAAGTTTTGGCTGACAGGCAGCTGAGCCTCTCTCACAAGCCTGTTTTAGAGCAAAACCCCTGTCCCCCCTTTGGTGGTTGTCATGCAGGCAGCATCCTGACCCAGGGGTTCAGTCTCTATTACACTGCAACAACAGTTTCATTTTCCTCCAGAAGCAAAGCAATTTCAAAGCCTTGAAGTGTTTCTAATTATGTCGGTTGTTTATGAGAGTTATGATAATTACTACAGAATAAATAAAGAATACTTGCAGTTTCCAGGAGTTTTTGAGCTTCAGCCAGAATTTTATCCATAAGCTGACACTACAACCCCTTTTCTTATCCAGATACACATTTTTTTCGAAACATCACCTCGACCTGAGTTTCATCCTCCTGAAGCTCTGAGCTAAAAGATTTTTGCGTAGTACTTTGGTTGTGATTGAGAAAAACTCCAAAAAACTACCCTCTGGTCAAAATATTTCAGCTAATCTAATTTACTATCCACTGTAAATGCCCATGGAGTGAACTCATCCATCTTACCTGTCACCAAAAAATTGGGGCCGAAACACTTTTTGTATTGTTGGATCAATTTTACTTTTAAATGCTTTTTTCTGCATAAATTACACCCCGTTGTGAACATGAGGGCTTCTACTTCTATCTACATGGAGCTTGCAGCATTCAAAAAGTTGATCTTTAGTTTCAAAAATCTCTGTGGAAATAAGGTATTTTAGAAATGCAATTTAAGGTCCCAAACATTTCAACATTATTGTATCTACTGCATTGGGTTTTATTAGTCTCACTGAAATCAGCAGAAATATTTAATGAGCAAAGCTGGAAAAATATTATTAATATCTACAGGATAAGGGCACAGATGCATCTTGTCTTCAGGTGCAAAAGAAATTACATGCTGCATTTGTGGTCAGCAAAACTCAAAACATGACTGAAAATGGAAAACGGAAGTTCATGCAAGGAATTAAGCTATGGCCCTTTTGGCAGGTTGTCAAGAAAGAAGAAGCTTTGAGTTTTGAATCAGTCCAGAATTTCAGTGAAAATCAGTGATAATTAACTGTTTCCACAGCTGCTACCCCAAGTCCAAAATTACGTTAAAATGCATCTCTGCTTAATTTAAATTTCAAGGGTAAATGACACATAGCAAGAGTGACATGTGAGATAGATATGGTGTTGGCTATCAAAAGCTCACTAACAAATTAATCAAAGCTCAGATAGATAGATCACTGTGTACTCTCAGCTAATTACCTCCCTACTCATGCCACTGATGAAGGACCCAAACTCAACTTCACTCACAAACCCAACTTCACACCCACTCTCCCCAAATCTTCTCTGATCTTGGGTTTACCTGTAAAGCATTCATATCAGAGATAATGAGACACTCTTTCAAAAGTCCTTCCTTTTCATACTCAGAATATTAATTTGAGTGTCATCACTCATAAAAAGGACAGTGTTGTATCTTCCATCCTCGCTTGGGAGTCACTATACAGAGACTTAAATCAAAACCTTGATGAACACGGGAGGATCCTGCAGGACTAAGAGATGGCCAAAACTCCAAGGTCCCAACCACTTCTGAACATCCTGGAGTATGTAAAGCTGGCTCCACAGCTGGGATGTGCAGCTGCTGTTTAGGTACTTTGCAGAAATGAGCTGGCAATCTTGTAAGCAATAGCATTAATGCAGAGATCTGGCTACATATTTTCTTGTTCCAGTGGGAAATGCAGCAGAGTTTCTCATCCTCACTCCTGCTCCTGGTTTCCAGTAAAACTGGGGAGATGTTTGTTGAACCAGCTGATCCAACAAACTACACTTTTACACTAATTAGATTTTCATTAACAGGATGTCAAGAAACAGAGCACATTGCACAATTTATTCCTTGTCTGTAGCACAGATTTTGCTGGATAAACGACAGCAAGACAGCTGTGAAGGAGGCCATCCTGCCTTCTGCTGAAGAAGTTACTGCTCTTCATGAGCCATTCCTGGATGTTATGAAAACCTGAGTGTTTTCATTTCTCAGGGATTTCAAAATTCAGCCTATATTTATGAAATATGGAGGGATGATATGCAAGTGATAACTGAAAATTAAGGCTGACGTTAATCCTGATACTTTAGGGCTGGTCAGTGGGGGAGGATTTTTCCTTAAACATGAGATGATTCATGAATTTGTTCAGTAATTGAGACAACAAGAAGACAAAGGCTCAGAAATTTTCCTGAACAACATATTTACTGCTTCATCTTCTTGTTTACATCCCTGTCCTAGGTTACAATGTAAAAATGTGCCAGAAGGTATGTGTTCTATCTCCATGAGTTGTTGAAACCAGGAGGGGCAGTGTTTTCCTTGCCTCCTCCCGGACTATATCCTGTTAATGGGCCATCAATGCCTTGCCCCATGAGTCATAGATCACTCTATCTACACGGCAGGTAGCTGTTGCTGGTGATGCTGGGGCTGATGCTCTTGCTCCAAACAGTTCCCATTTCTCTGAACAAAAACTCTGCTAAGGAGGAAGCACTGCCAGTAGGGAGCACAGAGAAGAGGTATTTTGAAATTCTAGGTCAGGCTCAAGCCAAAGTGTTTGTTAGTTTTAAGGAGGGCTCCAAGCTCTTCAAACATGACTCCTGCTGCTGCTGCTACTTCCTATACCCAAAGGATTACACTACGTTAAGTGTATTTTTAACTTAAGAGAGAGTAGAAAAATGTTCCTTGGCAGCAATCTCCCCAGATTCATCCTTTGTGTTACATATGGCAGGGCCATTGCCAGTTCCAGTTTAGGTCTCCACAGGTCCTGGGGAATTCAACCCACTTGTCTGACCATGGTGCTGTAAGCCATGTGATGCTGAGCCATGAAATGTAACCTGTCCTGCAATTACAGAAAGGCAGTTTGGAATAAGCTGCAATTGAGGGCAGTGGTGTCTGCCCGGACTCCTGCCCCAACAGGCATGGCCCGTGCATTGTGGACAACACATCTCAGTGTTATTTTTATGAGATCATAAAATAGTTGCATTTGGTGTGTTATGATATTTTGCAACCACATTTTTATGAACCTAACAGCAGCTCACAGTTACTACTTGGGATGAATTGCTCTCATATTTGCAAATTACTTTATTATGCACCGTCAAAACAGCTGCTGCTATATACCAGTGAATTATATTTTACTCTCCTCTAAGGTTAGTTAGGAGGCCAAAGTCCATCATTTAATCTAGTCTTTGCAAAACATGTACACTGAGTTGGAAAATGGGAGCTTATTTGATGCAAGGGTGGGGAGAGAAGCGATGTTCTGCAATTGATGTCAGCATTTAAACTGGTTTTATTAAAGCAGTATAGTTATGCTAATCCCCAGTGCATTTTGATACTGGAGATCCAGTTTCAAAATATGAAACCTGCCTTAAAAATTACAGTATTTTCACCTAAAGTAAATTTGAGATTTCTTACTGTCTTAGACTGCAAATGCAAGATGAAGCTGGGGAGTGTGTATTGCACTGTTTTGAGATTGATTGACATTTTAGTGGGCAGGAAGTGACCACCCCTGGAAGTGAGGTTTGCTTGTGAATTTCCCGTGGGCCCGAAAGTAGGGCCAATTATGAGCCAGTGTTGAGAGGGATGGGCCAATCAAAGGTGAAATATGCCTCTGTAGATACACATTTTGAGACAAAGATTGCCCGGAAACCTCTCTCTTTCCTTCTGGCATTGAACAAGTACAAAAAGTACAAAAGTGCTCTGCAGCTCCAGCCTAGTCTGCCCTCCATGGGCCGACAGGGACCTATGGAGGGCCGGGCCTGGCCCGGCTGGGCTAGCGGAGCAGGGGGTCCCTTTCTTCTAAAAGAACCAGCCCAGCAGAAAGAGAAAATAAGAAAAAATAGAGCTAGCCCAGCAGAGGAAGAAGGAAGGAAGACATGAGCTTTCCCCAGCCTGAGCAAGAAAAAAAATTCTCCTCTCTCTCCCCAGCATGGAGCTGAGAGATCTTAGCTGCCCCCCGCCCCCGCTCTTTCAGTGCCACAGCTCAAAAACATCTATCAGCTTCAGCCACTGGCAGAAGTCCCAGTTTTTAACCTTTTCTCGCCCAAATAAACTTTATAAAGCATTCCTGCTGAAAATAAAAAAGGAACAATCTAAAAAATGTAAAAAATGCCTAAGATGAGATGTCAAGGAAAAGACAAAATAATCCAAACTAAAAAGGAAGAATGAAGAAGTTAGCATGGACTTCTGTTACAAAGCCATAAAAAAAAAATACCAAATGCCTTTTAGAAGGATGACCTAGTTCTGTGGGGAGTGCAGATATAACACTAATTTAATGAAGTCCCCAGCCCCAAAGACAAAAATAAAAATAAAATCAATGAAAAAAACTTTTATTTTAGATTAGAAGAAGACATTCTTAAACTATAACCTAAAAGCTAATACAACCCATGAAGCAGTTATGAAAATACTGTCTCATAGAAGATACATCACAATAACAAATCCCCAAGCGGACAATTTGTGAAGTTATTAATCACAACAAGATTAATATCTTATAGAATCTATAGTATTATAAAAATTACTCTACTCTTCCCTAATAGTTTGAAAAAATAATTATTCAAGGGGTGAATTAACTGAAAATTCTAGGTTTTTTCTTTTCATATTGTCAATGGAAAAATAAACAATTAGTGGGGGGAAAATAGATGCTTTAAAGGTTTCATTCTAGTTCTTATTTTTCCTTGCTTTTTAATATTAATACATTTTTTTTCTATACTTTAAATAACTATACTCCTTTTTTAATCCTATCTCACAGCAAAAAATAAAGAAATATATTTTCATGAATGCACTAGCCCTTGGCTGGTGCCAAACCATTAACATCCTTAATTCCCTTACCAGGAATAAAAACTAATAAATAAAACCATGACAATTCTACTGCCACCTCTTGAATCCGGGTGGAACAGTTTTCTTTATCTTTCCACAACCTATCCTCATTTTCGGAGAGATATCTTCTGTTAATGGGCCTTTTGAGTATCACCACGTGACTGATAAAACCACATGATCCCATTGTGAGATGCTCTGCCCAGGGGGAGGAGCCAAGCATTCCTGCTTGTATATAATTTGTGACCTGGAACACAACAGCCAGCCTTTTTCCACTGGATTCCCAGAGGAGAGACCAGATCCTTCTACATCACCACTGGAGCTTCAAAGGAAAGCTCCACCCTTCTACAGGATCACTGCTTCAACAGAACCACATGTGTCACTCCAGGACTGCAGCCAGCATTCAAACTGGACTCTTACCAACACCCTGACTGATAGGGTGTCAGATTGTATTCTAACTCTGTCAGGTTTGGGTTTTTCTTTTGTAATACTGCATCTTATTTCAATTTTCCTTTTANGTAAAGAACTATTATTCCTATCCTCACATCTTTGCCTGAGAGCCCTTTAATTTCAAAATTATAATAATTCGGAGGGAGGGTGTGTACATTTACCATTCCAAGGGAGGCTCCTGCCTTCCTTAGCAGACACCTGTCTTTCAAACCAAGACACTTACTCAAATCCATCCCAAAAAAATTACAGGTTTTTTCCTAGTCAGGTTTTCAGCTATTGATAACAACTACTGCTACAGTAATAACAACATGGTGTGAAAGCTTTGCATATTCCCCTGAATAGTAGATGATATTTGACTAAATAGCTGAAAAAATGTATGGATTGAATGTGTGTGTATATATATATATTTTGACGGTCTACCATTTCTTTTCTAGTGAAACATTGCTTTAGAAAACAGCAGTAATGACTTGCTAGAATGACTTTAGGTCAAGTCCCTAACTGGACATTTTCAACTTATGCATTTCCATGGCATCTTCCATCTCAGTGTCACAGCAGGGGCCTTGCAGTCCTGATCTGTCTCACTGGCTTGGGCTGTTTCTTGTGTTTTCCTTCACGTTTGCTGTTCATTCCATGCTCCTGCACTGGCAGCAACTTCCCTTTGCACTGACAATGGTGCAGTGGGTATCCCAAGCAACTTGCTTATTTTGGGAGCAATGCCTATTGTTATGGCTCATGTCCATCGGAGGAGAGTCATGGAGGCTGCCTGGCCACCTCCACGCACTCTGCCTGCTAGAGGGATTTTTTTGCCAGGAAACAATGTTATTAATTGGCAGCAGCAATTGCCAAGCAGCCACTCTCAGCCCTCCTTCAGCCTCCAGCTTCCTTTGCTCCAAGCCAAACAGGGATTGGGAGGGGATCTATACACGTGACCATTTATTTGGCCCTTTTCTGTCGAAACTAAGCACCAGTGTCAGTATTTCAAGCCTGTTGACTGCAGTCATAGGTGCCTACAAACTGCTGCGCCATTTGCTAATTTCCATCTGTCTTGCCCTGCTTTTGCCCACACACACCTCAGCCCTGGTCTGCATGGCCAGAAACACCCTTGTCCCTGGCACCCCCATCACACAGCTTCAGCACAGGACTCCTGTCCACAACCAGCAAGAGTGGGAAACCTCACCATTTCCCACCATATGAACCTGCACAAGGTAGGCCAAATCCTCATCATACTCCAAGAGCTCCAATCCTGTACATTTGCAAGGAGCATCCAGAGCTCCAAGAATTAAAACACACCAAACACACCTGGTGGAAGGAAGACAGGACACCTCTTCTCCTGGACTAAAAGTTATCTACTGGCAAGGTCAAGGAATCCTTTCTCAGGGTTCAGGGGATCAGTGACTGCTTATTTGGAATTTATTTTCCTGGGCCTGTTGTCAGCGCACATGGCCCAGACTGCTTTGTGGAGTTTTAAAATTAATGTAAGTCAATTGTTAGAGAATAAAAACACATTTGGGCCAGAAAACTCCACCAACTCCTGCAACAGTCCAAGCACTGGACTCGAGATTTGGTGATCTATTTAAGGAATAACCTTTAAGTGAGGTGCAGCTTCCCCTACTCCAAGTACACATCCCTGTCACTCCCAGGAGGTGTTACAGTCCCATCCTTTCCTGCAAGGCAAGTGAGCTGGAATCTGTCTCATCTGAGGACAACCCTAGGAAAGGAAATTCATCCTCTGCCAGATCAGGTCACCCGCCAGATGGGCTGAACTGCTCCCAGACCTCATTTATAGGTCCCTTTGAAACTCAGGTAATTCCACCACCCTCATTCCAGTCCCTCTGGATTGCCATCAGCATGACCAAGCCATGCATCCAATGCTGGTAGGGTTTGGAGAAGGTGACAGACTCTGTCTCTAAGGTTTACAAAAATCACATGGATTGGCAGTGCTTCATGAGGAGTTGATGTGGGCTAACCCCAGGAGGGCTCTGCCCCGCCAGCTTCATCATCCCTGACAAATAAACCAGGACTGCTAGGAACACAAAATGGCCAGTTCCCCCAAGGTCATGATTTGCTCTGCATCTGAATCTGCAGATAATGGGTTCAGTTGAGCAGTAGAGTATTAGATTATAATGTTTATTAAATGTTGGCAGAAGCTTGCAAAATCTGACTTCCTTCCAGGCATTTTTTTAAGGACAGAGAAACCCCACCACTGGTGAAATAAGGAGCTTAAAAAAAAAACCTAACCTAAAAAAAAAAATATTTATGTTCTCAAATCACTCAAATTACAGGCCACACCTGATCTCAGTTGCACTGGTATAAATCCAATTCCACTGATGCAAATTGACTTACGTCTTATTTACTCCAAATAACTGAGATGTCTATTTAACCTATATGTGAAATGTTTAAAACAAGGAATGACATCTGAATGCAAAATATGTTGGTAAGCCACTACTACTTTTCCTTAGTTGTTAGTACAGACAGAATAGTATTTGGCCTACATGGAGTCACAGATGGGATGGGACCACAGAACATCCACGTTTTTGGTCACTTCTCTACTGTCTGAACAGTACATGTCCCATTTCACCCTCTCCATTTTATCCTACTGCTCACACCACTATCTCCATGGGACCGTGGCACATAAAGACTTTTGTACCCCTCTTGGCATGACATTGTTACAGTCCAGCAGAGCCAGGGACCCAGAAACAGGACACAGACGGGGATATGCCACAGACGGGGATATGCACGCAGCCATGCTCTGAAACTGTTACATGGCTACTCCTGCGCATCCTCTCCTTGCGCCTCTCCCTCCGCCCCCCTGCCCCCATCCTCACAATTGGGTTTGATTTGGCAAAATACCACTCAGATGGAGAACACAATAGAACCTGCCATCTCAGTTGGGACCTGAAGATGCTAGCTTGCAAAAATGACTGCACCAAAGCCCGAAGGATGTTCACCACAGCAGCACCTTCAGGTAGAGACAATGTTCATCGCACCTACAAACTGTAGCTCCCAGACAGCCCCCCACTGGGCACCCTTTCTGCATAGCAGCACATTTCATCCCCCACCAGGACTGCAAAAGTAGGCACAGAGAAAGAAGAGGTCACTTCAGTCACCAGAGGCAGAGGAACTAAGGGCCTGTTGGCAGGGTGTGGATTGAAGCTGCCTATTCACAGAGGATCTCCCCAGAGGTGCTGTCTATAGTGGACCTAGTGGAGCTTCCCCATCTGTTTGATATCACTTTTTTTTTAAAGGATTCAGAGGTCTGACAAGCCTTGTGCATCACATCCTCCTTGTTCATACACTGCATCGCATGTGCTGTGCATCACACACAGCTGTATGGACTCACTGCTGCTTCAAACCCCTGCCCCTCTTGCACTACATCACACCCCAAAATTGGAGTAAAACCTTGGCTTGCCTGAAGCAAAGCTCTTGTCACAGCATCAGAGCTGGGGAATGAAAAAGGAGTTCACCTAGAGTAATCTACCTTACAGGAACATCAGACCTCTCCTTTCTCACCACCACTAAAAGGAAAAGCAGCCTCCAGTGAGCACCCAGGTTTTAGGGAACAGACTGCATTCTCAGGGACCTAAAAAGACATTTCCTTTCCAGAAAACCCAATAGCTCCAGTTCTCCACTGGCTCATCACCAATTTCAGCAGACACCTGCTTTGCCTTCTAAGAGGAAACCATGCACAGAGGATCAACCCGATGAAAGGTGAAGACACCTTTCCCCTGGAGCTAGTTCTATGGTTGCAAAGGACTCTTGGGCTTGCCCCAAGCAGAATGCAAAGTGGACATAAGACACTGAGGAACAGCCAAGATTCTTCTGCCTTGGTTTTCTCCTGCTTGTCCATCCTCCACAATGAGGGCTGTTCAGAGCCATCCCTGGGGAGATGGGTGTCTTTGAAGGGGAGTGACAAGCAAGTCCCCACACAGGATGTGGCCGTGATTGGCATTTCCAAAGGTGGAGGAGTGTGCTGTGACTGCTCCTAGTGGCGTCTGGCAGAGCTGGTGACAAGCTGCTTGTCACATCACTCAGAGATGAGAGGCTGAGATGTCAAAAGGGACCCTCTGAACACCAACGCCACAACACAAAATCAGCAGTTCAAAGTCCCTCAACTTCCTTCCAAGGGAGACAGCCTGGCTGGTTATGACACTAATTTATTGTCAGACACATTTCTCTTTTTTTGAAGTTACTGTCAAAGAGGGTTATGTTTGTATGCCTTTGGCTGGATTGATATAGTATATTGTATATATTTGGCTGGAATACATCTTACCTAGGCAGTAATGAGGGGTGGATTAAAAAAAAAAGAAAAAAAAAAAAAAGGAAAAAAAAAAAAAAAAAAAAAAAAAAAACAAAAAAAAAAAAAAAAAAAAAGCAGTAGCTTGTAACATAAAGTGTGGATCTTATGACTTATTTACTCTCCTGGCAATGGGCCAGATTTATTCAGGGTGTAACTTCATGGGCTTCTGAATTTCATCAAGCAGAGAAATTGACTGTACAAAACACCTGACAGGTATCAGTGGAGGGGTGATCCTAGATCAACCCTAACCTTTAACACTTCGCAAGGCTCTTCCCAGCACACTCCTTGCTCAGAATGATGGCACTGCAGGAACTTTGATGCGCATGCATTTACCTACTGAGCGGGATGAAAGACCAGTAAGGAATTACAGTGGTGGTCTTTAAGTGTCCCCCTGAAATGGCACTTGTCATGGGGGTTCGTGACCTCAATGCACTTTTCTACTGAACCCCTACTTACATTGGACTTTCGGCAGCATCTATGGAGCTCTCAGAGGAACGTCAAGTAGCATCTAAACTGCTGGTTTCAAATCCATCTCCAAAGTTAGACATGCAACAGTTAGGCAAAAGATGCATTGCTGGGGTGAAAAACTACTGCATCTGACAAGCAGTTGGTCCACCCCAAGCTTTGGTGATTCCTCTGCTGCCAGCTCAAAGGAGGTGAATGGTTATTTGAGTCTCTGTAATTTCTAAAGAGTTAATGGAGCTTCTTGGATAAAAATTCAGTGTGATGTTACTGCTTATCCATACTATGGGTTTGTGTTTACACATAATAAGGATCCTAGAAATGTGTTTCCAGCTGCTCACCACCCTCCATAGCCAGTTGTCAAAAAATCATCTTTGCATAAACTTGGCATTTCTTTTGCACAGCTCATGCATTTTTCCCCTCACATCTCCAAGCACTGTTTGTCACTTTCTTGTCCATTCCTATGTGAATGACTCCCCTACCATCAGCAGACGGTTATGTCCTGAGGCTGTGGCCAGGTGACAAAGAGGGTGACAGCACAGAAGGTGGTAGGCTCAAAATAATTCTTTGTATATATATATATATTTCTTCTGCATTGCCTAGAAAGATGTTTTCTCCCCTGTACTGATCATTGATCTCCAGTTTGGTGATGAGTTTCAACAGCTGAACTGCTGCCTCCTAAACTTTGCTGTAAGTCCACCAGGTGAGAGCAAAATGGAGGAAGATTAATTAAAGTGATCTGAATGGTTAGTTTTTCCACTGGAAATTATTTTCTATGGAGCAGTGTCATTCATCTGGAAAGGTCAGTTATGAAGAAATCGATTTCAGAAATTCGATTTGATTACATCACTGTAGTGTGACACTAAAATTCTAGCTGTTTGTATCTCTGATATGAGATCAATGGAAAATGTGAGCTTAGATTTGCTTCTCATATTCTGTTTATTCAAAGAAAAAGACAAAGAAGAAAGCATTTCCAATGGCATTACCTACCCAGAGTAAACTGTTACTTGACTTGGTAGATTTGACTTGGTTTCTATTAAAAGGATACTGCCAAAAAGCTTAGGTCAAACATTTATAATCAAGCTGAAGGAATTTCTTGATGGCTGTATGGAAAATGTTTGCACCAAGATCCTCCTCTGATGTCCAGCAGCATCTTCTGGCCTGTGACCACCAGGACAAAGCTGTCTATAACACCTCTAGGACTGGGATAGTTTAGAGAGGTGGGTAGGGTTTCCAGCATATCACTTGTAAATATTTTAGGGAAGCATTCAGGGACATTTCTCATTTTTATATCCAGTATCTGATACTGTTATGATAGCTTTAAAGATAAGTCCATTTCTAAACAAAGCCCTAGTGAAAGGGTATTATTCATTAACTGTTCAACAGCAATCTTCTGCTGGGAGATGGGCTGGACTCATCACAACCCTCTCTGCTCTTCCAAACCAGATGCAAAGCCTACTTCAGCTCACACATAAAGGAACATGAATTTCCAAACCCCCTCTGAGAACAGCTCCTCTCCTTGGCACCATCCCTGCAGACTGAGCTGGCCCCACCATACTGGCACCTAAAGCACAGAGAGCAGGAAGAAAGCCCTGACAAGTGTTGGAGACTCCCACCCACAAAACACAACCACTCAACACTGCTTGTTGGGTACCAGGAGCCACTCAGAGGAGCCCACCCCTTTCCATACTCTTCATTTTGGCTGGAGTGGGTTCGGGCTGCAAAGAGTTCCTACACTTGCCTAGTGCCTCCTCATGTACCAAACGTGTATTTTCCATGGCACATGGTTTCACACCATTGGGGGCATGAGGCTTGCACAGAGTGAGAAATCCCTTTGTGCAGGTTTGTTATTAGTTTAGCTACTGCTGAACCTGAATTTCACCTGTAAAGTCCAGAGCAAGGCCTGAATCGGGAAGACCAACAGGCTGAAGATCACCTCATGTACCTCTCATTTCATTCAGCAAAACGAAGGAGAGACCATTTTACTGTGCTGCAACAGGGCAATATCCCATAGAGAAAGATCAGCTCTGGAGACTTTTGCAGGGAAACAGTTATAAAGAGGGCCAAGGTGAAGGGCAAGTTGTGACAGAAAAAGAGATAAGGGCTTTAAAATAAAAGGGAGTTGATTTAGATTAGTTAAAAGAAAGAGAATTTTTACAATGAGGGTGGTAGGACAGTGGAACAGGTTGCCCAGAGAAACTGTAGATGCCCCATTCCTGGAAGTGTTCAAGGCCAGGTTGCGTGAGGCTTGGTCTAGTGGATGGTGCCCCTGCCCATGGCAGGGGGATGGATCAAGATGATTTTTCCAACCTCAATTGTTCTGTGATTCTGAGAAGGTCAAGACAGAACCAGGGGGACATGACTAGGGATGAGAGCTGCACTCCTTGGAAAGCTGAAGATGGAAACCTGAGGAAACAACCTGGAGCTGATATGCTCAAGTTTCTGCTGAGTGTTTAATTGTGGTTGTTTCACAGGGTGAATGCATTTTCTTACTATTTATTATTCTGCTTTTGCCATGTAACATGCTTCACTAAAAGCTTTAAATGAAACAACTGCCATTAAAAGGATTTTATAGTTCTCCCTTTTGCTGCGAGGACCTAACAACTTATAAAAATTTATTTTGTGCTGTGCTCAGTTCCATTAAAAGGCTACTGGGGTTTATTTTTTTGGTTTTATCTCAGCACTGAGTTTCCTAGCTTGTAACAGTCAAGGTTTTGTTTTGTCACCTTGTAACCTAGGACACACCTCAAGGCCTAATCCTAGCGGGATTTGCTGACATTAGGAGTCAGCAAATGTACCTAAAGACATCTGCTATGTAGAAATGCTTGCAACACATAAAAGGTACACAAAGGGAAAGCGGATTGCATGTTCTTTTCTGGTGCAAACACCAGGAAAGGAGTACTTACCTCACATCAACATCCTAATTTCCAGCACTTTGATCAGAACACTTTGAATTGTAAATATTGCAAAAAATGTGTCATCTATCAGTTTTAATGAAAGGATCTTTTCCCACCAAATGCCATGTGCTAAACCAGAGAGGTCTGAAGTCATCTCCCAACAGGCCCCGAGAGGCTTTGAATGCTCCTTCAAAGTGGAGACTGTTGTCAATGACAGGGTGAGGCACAGGGTGAGGCACAGAGGCTGCCACTGCTGCTGAGGCGTGTGGCTGCAGCCCCAGCCCAGCTTCTGCCAGCAAAGCACACATTCAGCCTTCAAAGAGATCCACAAAACAAAGTGGAGGTGTTTGCAGCATGAGCAGCCAGAGGCACGCTGAATTCAGACCAGATGGAGGAGAACAGTAAAGCAGGGATGCTTCTGCAGGGCACAAAATGAGGGTGTGCATCTCCAGACCCCAAAGGCCTTGTACTCAAGGGAGTTAAGGAGCAAAATAGAAGGCAAAAAAATCAAATTGCTGGTGCTTTTCAGATTAATATATATTTTATACAAGTCTTCATTTCTGTAGGGAGAGAACCAATACAAGGGTGAGCAGGTCCACAGCTACCTGCCCTTACCAGGGCGGCTGCCAGGGCATATTGCTGCAAAAACCTGCATAGTGATGACTGGAAAGTGGAGACAGTAGCTAAGCACTGAGTTTCTAGACTGGCTGGGTCAGCTTGAAAATGTACTGCTCGTGAAATGTACTGCTCATTAAATGTACACCTGTGATTCAAGGACTCATCACTGACCTCAAGATGTCACAACAGGCAGAGAAGAGATGGCCCAAATTAGTGCAGTGCCAGAGAAACGGCTGGGGTATGTGCAAGGGCAGCCTTCGGTTTGGGCAGGAAACACTTGTGGGAGAGTGTTTCTGAAGCAGCACCACACATATCCCTCTCCTTTCTATTCCTTCTAAATATTCACCACCAATCACAGCAGGAGATGATCCAGTCTGACCCAGGATGGCAGAGTCACCTCTCATGGGTTACAACCAAAGCTAGCAATGGAGTTCTTAGACAAAACATCATCTACAGCAAGAGCAGAACTCTGTCTTCAGTCTTGTTTGTCAAGTTTTTTTGTGTTTCTCTAAATGCACACACAATGTGTGCATTCAGAGATGATACACTAAAACGGTGACCGGGGGTTGCCCGCCTTGCCTGGGTGGCCTGCCTGGGGGGCAGTCAGACCCCCGGTACCGCTTTAGAATGCCCGGACAGCGAGGTCCCGGTCTCGGTCTCAGGAGCGGCTCTTGTCCTGAAGACCTCCGGCAGACGCCCTAGCCGCGGACTATCCTGGCAAGCTCAGCCTGAGTCTTATCAGGCGGTTCAGCTCTTTTAGTGATTTCAGCTCTCAGTGATATTCAGCTCGCAGCTTGCCAGGTAGTCGCTTTGCTAGCTCAGGGGTGAAGAGACGAGAAGAGCCGAGCGGCGCATTCCATGAAGTCTTTATTGAGGGTTCCGTGAAGGGGTCCAGGAACGGCATCTTCTCTCGAACTGGGCAGAAGTAGGGGTTTTTATAGGGTTAGGTAGGATTGGGATAACTAGCCAATAGTTTGGGGTCTTGGTGAGTTGACCTATAGCCTTTGGGTTTCTGGAATGTAGCCAATAGTGTTACAGGGAGATAACAGAGGGTCTTAGGAAGTAGGGTTTAGTACATGACTATGCATTTTCTCTCCATGGAGGCCTTGCTAGAGGCTCAAAGATTGCAACAATACACAACCCTGATACCATAGAAACCTTGCTCAGATGTTTACTTAATGTATGAATTATACAAACAGGAAGGTCTGAAGTCACCTTCTCCTGCATATTCATCTATCACTGAAGCATCCACAGGCCCCCATGACCACAGGTTAGACTCATGCTCCATTTGCTGTGAATGAGGAACACTCACACTACAGCAGTGGGAACCACTCATCCTCCCCAGGAAAAAGACTTGTGTATTGAGTTTTGCCTGTTGGATTTCTTTTTTTTTGGTTTTTGGTTTTTTTTGGGTTTGTTTGGGGTTTTTGTTTGTTTGTTTTGTTGGGGGTTTTTTTGGGGGGATTTTTTCCTATGAAGTTTTGTTATTTAAAAATATTAAAGCCACATGTTAAAACATCAGCTGACAGGTATAGCTCCCATCCCCCCTGCTCCTTTGACACCGATCATGAAATGTTAACACCAGACATCAGTCCTAAAAGACAGTAAAAATTATCATCTCACAGCTAATAACACAGCACAGTGGTTGGGGGGGGAGGCTCTTTAAAGAGCATATAGCATCAAACCTCTCGGTAGATATTAAGGGGATTTCTTAACCTCTAAAATTATAGTTATATGCAAAAGAGGGGAGGATGGACAGGTCTTAATTAAAAATCCATACTTAGCTGGCACAACAGCGTACTTATGTGCTCTAAAAGAAGCCATTTAAACAGGTAAAATACTGCCCCAAATGCAGAGATATCTCTTGGATAAAGAGGCCCTTTGTATCTTTGATGTCCTGTAAGGGTCATTCTCTTTAATTTTCTCTTTCCTAACACCATAAAGGATATTTTAAATGCATGAGGGACACTCAAGCTACAGGGCTGTAGCACAGGGGTCCAGAGCAGTGAAACGTTCCTGGAACGGACCTTTACAAGGGTGGTGGCCATGCAAAAGTCAAAAGAGCCTGTAGAGGCCCTGAGAGGGATGAATTTCTAAGAGGCGTTTGGACACCACCAGTGAGACCTTAGACAAGGATCCTCTTTTCCTATAGGCTATGCAAAAGGATGGTGTGTGCGAAAAAGCAACTCCCATCCCAATTATCTTGTGGTGTGAACGCATACATGGTGTAGGGAAGCCCATCCCATACAGCTGTGGCTCTTCTGGGGCAGTGTAGTCTGTTGGCAGCGAAGCAACATGAGATGGAGAAAAATGCTCAGTTTAGGCTTATTGAGAAGTTAACTTTTCCCAAGTGCAGTCCCAAGCTGAAAAAACACACTCCCTCTCCCTGCCTCAGCAGAACAGGCAAAAGCAACAAACCTACCAAAGCCTGATTTAAGTGTTTAATAAAAGGTTTGAGCAAATGCAATTTTCTTGTTACTGAAGCAGAAAAGGCGTACACTAATCAGAGTTCCCAGCACAGAGCTGAGCTAGATTCCCTCCCCTGCACCAGGAACACTGCCAGCACAGCACTCTTAGGTAGGACTGGTATTTCATGCTCTTTGCTGACATAACAGCACCAGCAATCTAGGCCAGGCTTATCTATAAAGTTTAGTGGTAGCCGAATATACGCAGACACAAGGAACACTGCAACACCACTACCTACCTGACTTGCACAGTCCCAACTGTCCTAGGTTACAATGTAAAAATGTGCCAGAAGGTATGTATTCTATCTCCATCTTCATGAGTTGTTGAAACCAGGAGGGGCAGTGTTTTCCTTGCCACCTCCCGGACTATATCCTGTTAATGGGCCATCAATGCCTTGACCCATGAGTCATAGATCACTCCCACCGGGACCCATCTGTGTTTAATGGGCAATCAAGGACCTACTGCATGACTCATGGAATGACATCATCCCATTGTGAGATGCTCTGTCCAGGGAGAGGAGCCAAGCATTCCCACCCGGATATAATGTGAGGATTGGGACAGAACAAGCAGCCCTTACCCACTGGTAAGGAGGACAAGAGCTACAAGATCTGTTTACAGGATTGCCACTGCATCAAGATCACTTCATCTGGACAGCTACCACCACCCTAACTAGCAGGGTAACAGGTTGTATTCTGACTCTGTCAGTGTTTTTGTTTCTTTTGTATTACTTGCATGTATTTTACTTTTTCCTATTAAATTGCATTCTGACTTAGAGTCTCACTAGTTTTGCTTTCAAACCAGCACACCAACATCTGACAGCATAAGCTGTAAGGTCAAATATAGCTTCTCAGCCAAACTTGGATACAGCAGTTTATATTAGAAGAATTGCGTGCCTCCTACTCTACTTGATGTGCTAGTGTATGTATGAGCCAGCTTACAAAGGAATTCCACTCATTCATTTTGTCTTTGGAAGTGGGTATAACCTATAACCAGCCCATAAATTATGCATAGCTTCTAAAAGAGTTTGATCTGAACCAAGAGGGAACACATTCAAATTGAAGCTGATGACTTCACCAGCTTCAAAAATGGGACTAATTACAAGAAACAATAAATAACACAGTTCACATGAGACTGCCCAGGCCAATGCAGCATGGGAACCCCCAAATCCAGAAGCAATCTCCCAGACAAAGACTGCCTTCCTCCCACTCAGATACTGGGCAAAGCTGGTAAAATTTAGAGTTGATATTTCTTCTAGTTCAAAGAAAATCAGGTCAAGGCCTGATTTGCATGGCAATTATTCATGTAGACAGAGGTCTTCATTAACATAGCATGTCTGCACAACCCTGGGCCCCAGAGAGTGGGTAACAGCTGTACCGAGGAAGAGGCTGGCATCTAGTCTGACCTGTACCAGCACAACATCAAGAGGTCTTTAGTTGTCCTGAAGAGAAGACATAAGTACAGCTGGCACTAAGAGAGCAGCATGCACCCATACCAGTTTCCAAATGCACATCAGTGCAGGAAAGAGGAGGGTCAGGGTGGGCTCTCCACCCCCCTCTGCCACCAGTCATTTATGCGGGTGTGGACAAACCTAATCAAAAGACACCCATTTTGCCTTGCGAGAATATGTTTTGAAGGGTTTCTGCTGATAAACATTGAACACAGTTCCATAAGCACAGAAGCAGTTAATGGGAAGTGCCTGATTTTAGATGCAAAAGATAAGAGCATGAATTAGGCTTCTGGGGCAGAGGGGGAGTCATGAAACCTGGATTCCATTCCTGCCCTTTCTGTTACCTTTCAGAAGGATCTTGAGCAGATGCTTTAACCTCTGTATCCTATAAACTGGGGTACTGATGATGAGGTCATAGTCTGGAGGTGCTCAGACAATGTGAGGGTGAAAGGCTTGGCAGCTGGGGACAGATTTTCTCATTATCTCCATCTTAACATATCATAAAGCAGTCATTTATGCTCATTCTTCAGAGACTACTCTGGCATCACTTGCAAGTCATTGCCCTATGCCCTTCCTGCACAGATCTCACCCAGGGCTATCAGCTACCTTTGCAAGGTGCTCTTACACCTTGCTGAAGCTGAGAGATTTACAATGTATAGTCTGGCCACAGAAATAATATGAGGAGCAGCAGGGGAAATGCCACCATACAAAATACATCATATGTCAAGGTATTAGAAATCCCAGTGGAAAAAAGTCCTCATGGTTTAATAGAGAAGGTCAGACAGAAGTTATGTTTGTGTTTTTCAGCAGGGCTGGATTATAAATATAGTAATCAGAGGCTCAGGACACGGGGAACTCTAGATTGCATTGGGGCGTGTCACTTCTGACATGGGCAGGCCTTCATAAATCTGGCCCTATTCTCACCAGCTGTGGCAGGAGAGCAACAGGAGCAGGTGGAGGATAAAAGACAGGAGCTTGCAGGGAAGCCAAGGGGGACAAAGCAAATACAAAGCTATATATCTTTAGCTCTGTTGTGTGTTTTACTCCAGTAGCTCAACAAACTTATAATCTATCATTAAGCTGCACCCATGCCAGAAAAGGGGAAGAGTTGCCTGCTCAAGGAGTTTGTGAGGTCATGATGCAGCAATACATCTATGATGTGCACAGGATACATGCTTCCTGCAGCCCACAAACCTGCTTCGTCTGTTGTGGAAAATATTTTTCCAAAGTATTTAGAGGATTTATTGCCACAAGCTCCTTCGAAATGAGCTCTCTGCCTGCAGATGTGGGGCAGGTTGTTGTGTTCTGCTGAAGGTGTTGGCACATTGTGGAGTTTCTGCTGATCAGTCAGCAGGATTTATGCACCTAAAGCTCTTGGGTGCATATAAATCTCCTGCAGGCTAAGCTCTGATTTTCTATTGAGATCCATGTTGAGGAGTCAGGGTGTAAGACAGTAGAACTTTCCATCATGCGGATGGCCTTCCATTACCTCAAAATTGGTGTTGAGAAGCAGATTCATTTAATAGGGACCATAAACAGCCTGAATTGCTATCAAGCTTGTAATGTCAGGAGATAAAGTTTGAGGGACTTCTAAGTAATATCTGACTTATTAACAGCAAATACTAATAGCAAGTACTAATAGCCATATCATGAGTGATCTATTTTCTGCTTTCAGTTTACCACCCATTACCACTCATCCTTTTCCTAGGAAGAATGCTGCAGTTCTAACAGAAGGATGATTTACCCAAAGAGGTGGAGAGATTAGATGGAGGGATAGGCATTGGATGTACAGAGATGAAGCAGCTTATTAATTTAACAGGTCACTTCTGGAAGACAGAGTTGGGTGGATACTCTTCTCCGCTTGTCTCTCCCACATCCTCCAGTTACAGGGATGCACAAAGCTCAGAAATGGAGACCCAAGCAGCTGATCCTTGTGGTCAGCACACACAGCAGTCTCCAGCCACCCAGCTGTGTGATAGTGCAGCTATGAGCTGGACAGTAAATGGCTCTGTCCCCTACCCATCTTACCCTTGTCAGCTATGGAGCAGTGAGGGCTGAAGCATAGTGCCATATCCTAGAGGAGATCTGGTACAAAAATATCCTTGCCAAAAAGAAACCAACATTTTCTGCTATTACTCCCTACTGGCACGTGTTCCTGTGTGCTGACTAACAATTAGAAAGCAGAAGCATGAGGAGAAGTCAGAAAAAAGAAAACTGACACTATCCTCACTACGGGAAGAAGTTTCTTGCACTCGCACAAAACTTAAAGTTTAATCACATGATCATTATTTAACAGGAATACATATCCTTAATTCACTCTATCACTCCCAGTGAGAAATGAAATGAATGCCCTCCTGTTGTCATGATAAGAATATTCTATAAAAAGGTGGTCAATCTTTATTTAAACAGTAATACAGAAGATTTCAGAGTAGCCCAAAATCTTGATTCACAGTAAATCCTACTTGCAAACCAGCAACCAAATCTCAAGCCAGCAGCTCAGACACTCAAGGGGACCAAACACCCAGAGATGTGGATTGTACATGGAGATATCAGTAAAACCAGTGAAGCCACCACAGAGCCAGAGAGCACATCAGGTGCTGAATGCCCTCTTGCATGACTTCCACTAATATTGTATAATTATATTACAAGGCAAGAATTCCCAATTGTCGGCAACTTGGAAAGTGCTTAAGATGATGATATTGTTCTAACTGAGTGGGCTGTGCCTGAAGGTAATCTTTTAAAAGCAGCTGCTTTAAGTGTTAGTTAAATAGTAGCCAGCAATTTGTTTGACAGAGATGTCATGTTTAGTTTTATGCATGTATCAATAAAACTGGTACCGTATGTGCCGGTTGGTTGGCAACATTGAACCTCTGAGACAATCAGTATTTCCAGTAATAGACTCATTTCTCTGGTCAAACCCACTGCAGGCTCCCAATCTCTTCTTTCCAAGTCACTGTTCAAACATTTCTTCTCTAGAGAACATACTTCAGGCACCTCAGTATCACAGTTTGGCTTTTATTTGTATATGCACTTCCCCCAAAGATACATTAACATGGAGCAGGGAAGCAGTGGTGGTGAAGGTTTATGTGCTCTTTCATTGTGTACATTGTGTTTATGCAATGCTTTTCAGCAGATGCTCTCAGAGCATGTTGCAACTTGCTCTGTCATGGCAGTCACAGGAAGGTTAACTGTGGGTGAGAGAGGGACAAATCACTGCCCCAACCGTGCTGAGGACAGCCAGATGGATATCCCAACGTTTTGCATATGGTAGTGCCAGTTCCTCCAAAAGCCTGTGCATTTGCAGCTCCCTGACTGCTTAAACACACACTGTGCTCAGTAATGTGAGGTGGAATTTCTTATGTCTGGCCTTGAACAGCCGTGCTGGTTTGGGATTGATTGACATTTTGGTGGGCAGGAAATAACCGCTCCTGGAAGTGAGGTTTGCTTGTTAATTTCTCCTGGGCTCAGTGTAATATTAATCGTAGGCCAGTTTTAAAGACAGACAGGGAAATGAGCCAATCAAAAGTGAAATGTGTCTCAGTTGGATATACCTTTGGTACAGGACTGCCAAAGAGGCTCTCTTTTCTTTCTGGCATTGAACAGGTACAGACGTGCTGCAGTTTCAGCCCGGTTTCCCCTCCCCACGGCTACAGAGGCTTATGGGAGGGGAGACTGGGCTGGGAGCCCTTCCCGAGGGAGCTGTCCTGGCAGAGAGGGGGAGGATGGAAAGGAAGAGCTTGCCCTAGCCTGGTTCCCCCCCCGCCGACATGTCCTGTGGGGGTCGGGTCGGGCGGGCTGGGCCTGGGGAGCCCCTTTAGAAAAAACTGTCCTGGCAGGGGCAGGGGGGAAGGAAGGGACAGGCTTGCCCCAGCCTGGCAGAGGAGAAGAATCACAGTCCACACCACCCCCCTGATGGAAAGGAAGAGCTTGCCCTAGCCTGGTTCTCCCCCCGCCGACATGTCCTGTGGGGGTCGGGTCGGGCGGGCTGGGCCTGGGGAGCCCCTTTAGAAAAAACTGTCCTGGCAGGGGCAGGGGGGAAGGAAGGGACAGGCTTGCCCCAGCCTGGCAGAGGAGAAGAATCACAGTCCACACCACCCCCCTCCCCGCCCAGCATGGAGCTGAGAGATTTTAGCCTCCCACTTCTCCAAGGCAGCAGTCAAGGACACTTTATCAGAAAAGTTAATAACAGCAGGAGCCACTGGCAGAAGTCCCAGAGGATGAGGTTTTAACTATTTCTTGCCCAGATGAACATTTTTTAAGGCATGCATCCTGCTCAACTGAAAAAGGGAGCAGCCCGAAAGAAATACAAAGATGGGACCTGAGACTGGATGTCAGGGGAAGACAGGTAAGGATCTAAGGTTGGAAGGAAGGATGAAGGGTTGCCTAGTTGGCATGGACTTCTCTTGCAAAGCCATACAGAATGGACTGAATGCTTTCATAACATGTATAATGCTTTTTTAGAAAGATGTCCTAGTCCTGTGGGGAGTGCTGATGTAGCACTGATTTAATGAGATCTTCAGCCCCAGGGACAAGGAGAGGAACCTATTGCCTGAGATGAAGATAGAGCCGATGAGAAGAGCTTTTGTTTTAGACTAAGAAAAGACATTCTTAAACTGTACCCTAAAAGCTGATACAGTCCATGGGAGGTTGTGAGAGGACTGTCCCATGGTGGGGATGCTTCACAACGGCAAATTCCCGGGTGGGCCATTTGTGAAGCATGTAGCCACAAGAAGACTGGTATTCTTGTGGAAGACCTATGGCATGCAAGAGAGACTTTGCTCTTCCTTAATGGTTTGGGGAAATGATTGTTCAAGGGGTAAATTAACTGAAAATCCTAGGTTTTGTCTTTTCATGTTGTCAGTGGGAGAGTGAACAGTCAGTGGGGGGGAGGATGGATGCTTTGAAAGTTTCATTCTGGTTTCTGTTTTTCCTTCCTTTTTAGTGTTAGTTAATAAAGTATCTTTTCTATACTTAAAGTTTGGGTGGCTGTGCTGCTTTCTTGGTCCTATCTCACAGCATAAACTGAGAAAAATATATTTTCATGGGTGCACTGGCCCTTGGCTGGTGCCAAACCATGACATTCTTGGTTCTCTGACCAGGAAATCTAAAAAATTGGTAAATAAAACCATAATAACAGCTTTCCCCAGGATAGTGTTCTGCTGTTTGCAAAAGGACTTTGGTGGTGTTTTATTTTTTTTTTTAATACAACAGTTACAGGTATTTCTAAAACTCACTCTAATACCTGGACTTGGGAAAACAATCCCTTTCTAACTGGTCACATGTCAGCCTGCTCCCATCACTCCTGGGAAGGAGTCTGGGATGAGCAGTGACAGGGACAGCCCAGGAAACACAAATATACAGGAACATAAAGGCTAGAGAAGACCTCCAAGACTGAGTCCAACCTGTGACCGATTCCCACTCTGTTAACCAGACCACATGCAACTGAGTGCCACCTCCAGTTGTTCCTTGGACACTTCCAGGAACCCCAGGGATGGGGACTCCACCACCTGCCCAGGCAGGGGGAGTGCAATGCTTAACAACCCTTTCAGTGAAGAAATTCCTCCCGATGTCCAGCCTGAATCTCCTCTGGCACAGCCTGTGCCGTGTCCTCTTGTCCTGTCGTGAAAATTGTTCCTACATCTTCCATTTGGATACCATTGGGACAATTAAAAAGGTCACTTTTTCCTGACATACTCATTTAAAATTAGGTTTAGCAACTCAAAGAGAACCTGTTCTAGTGCAGTAGTGACTGATCTACCTACCAGTACAGCCTCTCATCAAGGAGATCACCATGGCCTGAATAAGCCCAGCCAAAAATAGCAGGCACGCTAAGGGCATGGCACAAAATTCTTTTTTTTCTTCCAGCTGAGACTGCTTCTCATTTAGGTGAGTAGCAAAATTTACAGCTTAAAAGTACACTTTATAAGGTTATTCACCTTGGCCCAGAATTTGTTTCACTTGGAGTGCTAGACACTCATTTCATGGCAAGGGAAGCACCTGGGAAGAAGAACAGACACTGGTAGATGTGTGTTTGGATGGGATTAATCTCTGGACAAGTCACCTGATAAACCCAATCCCTAATTTAGCACAAGAGACAGATTTAACACTCCCAAATGAAATGTTAATGCAGAAACAATCCCCTATAACATCTGCATCATAAATAATTTACTTTCCTTCCAAGCACTTAGGAAGATTAATGGACAGTTTTTTGAAAAAAAAAAAAAAAATCAAGTTAGAACATTTGCAGGCTCCAGTGTCATTGCAGTAACAGGCAGCGAGTGTAAACATTGCAAGCACTGTATCCATTTAGGAGCCTCGCTGGGAGACCACACAGTGCATGAGAGTCAGCGATGAGCAGAGCTGCCCTTTCTATGGAGGGGCCACTTTGAGTTTCCATTTGGAGCCGGGAGATGCAGGGGATTCCCTGGCCGGGTTCAAGGCACCCATTATTTGTTATTATGAACTTTCCAAAATGAAGAGATTAAAGTAAGTCCAAAGTGTTTCTCTGACAAATGTTAAACGTCACCCACAAGATTTATAGCACTTCTGTTCACCTCCAAAAGCTTTTAGTTCAGTGGCAGAGGTTACTGAAGGCTTTGTCCACTGGCTGCCAGCTTCATAGTTTTAGCACTGGCCAGAGAGCAATCCAAAGTTTCAATAATGAGTAATAGCACTTTCAGCTCACCACTATCATTTGTCCTACATCCATTATTGTCCTAAGAGACCAATCTCGCTGATGTAAATGGTGCTAGCAGCTGGTGTGTCAGCGTTTCACACCTCCACAGCTGCCGGGCTCTGCTGGCAGCGGCTCTGCTCCCCAAACAGCAGAAGAGCAGGGACAGAGCCCAGGTGATGTCCTCACTGACATGGCTGCTCTGGGAAGCCTGGAAGAGATGGCTTTCCTTAATTATGGTGCTCTGCAAAGCATCATTTTGGGAAGGTTTCTGCTCTACCTTTGAGATCACTGTGTTACAGTGCAGTGGAAGTGGTTGCTCTCTCCTTCTCAGTGTTGCTGCAGTGCCTCAAAATACCTTTGTGTACTCTTTCCCTACTTTCTGCCCTATCTCACCTATCCTTCTCCCTGCTCTTCTCCCCTCCTTTCAGAGAACAGAAAGAGAACAGTGGGAGTTCATTCACATGAGAGTGCACAAGAAACTGGGTTATCCATGCTCAGGTCTGCTCCAAGGGCTGGATAGAGCTGGTAGGATTGAGACATGAGAGGAGGGCTGCTGACACCCATCATGCTTAGATTCAGCCCCTGCAAAGCCACAAGTGTCCTACAGCCTTGGACAGGACTCCTCTCTCCCTATTCCCCATAAGTCCACACACAGCCAACCCCCTTCATCAATCACAGCCTTCAAGCTGTATCCAGAGGATACTACAAAAAAAAGATCATCTTACTTTTTATTTCTAGTTCACATTTTAAAGCAATTGTAGCGATGCCTTATTGGGCTATCTAAAAACAAGAGGCCAGACAAAATTAAGGGAATATAAAGCAATTATATTTATTGAAGAGCCTTCAGGTACATTTCAGGCAGACTAAGCCCACCTCAGGGGCTACACCCAAAATGGACAATGGGTCATGGGTTTTCACATTTTTGTAAGTTTGGTCCATTTGCATATTGGACCAATCTTCCAATTACAGCTTCAGGTAATGAAGTCATTTACCCCAAATTTGTTCCCCCTTCAAATCACTTTTGTTTACATCTCTTAGGGCCTGAGACAGTGAGGTGTGCTTGATTCCCAAGCCTAGAGAGGAATTGTTTTGTTTGATTAAAATGGGAAAGCAGTAACTAACACCCTCTATGGAGTTTACAATTAAACACCGAAGAATAGCAGGATTACAAATATATGAAAAATATAAAAGCTAAAATACTAAGGCATCAGTAGGGTTCAAAATAGCATCCACAACCCATGCTGCAAAAACACGTCAGGCTATACACACAGCAGTGCTCCAGCTGCCTGCAGTGAGTGCACTAGCCTAAGGGACATCGGGGAAAGAAAATCAGGGTTATGGTGGATATAGAAGGCACTTCAGGGTGCAACAGGAGATGGCAGACTCTCTACAGTTACCCCACTAGCTGGAATTTCATACTTCCCTTAGTTAACATATACTCATGTTCACATCACAGACTGCATGGGCTATCCGCATGTTTGCATCCATAATTATGCTTTGAGTATTCTCACATCCCCTTTTTTCCTTTCCCTGCACTCTCTGAGATCAGGGTGATGCGTTCAGCAGAACAATCAAATAGGAATAAGAATCCACCATCAAACTGATTGTGCTGATCTACAGGTGCAAATAACCTCAGCTGATGTACCAGCTTTCCAAAAATCATTAGAAAAGTGAACCACCACTATATAAATCCCAGCTACTGCAGGGCTGGCTGCACACAAACAGGTTGGCACTGTTCCTAAAATGAAGAACTTAATCATCCCACTGCTAGTCTGTGCAATTACAACAGTTATGAATCTTACTCCTTACCAAGCTTTTTCAAATCCAGACTCTGGATTTGACTCACTAACCTCATCAGCACACAGCCCCGCTAGACACTGTAGGAGGTAATTTATGCCCACAGGAACCAGCTAAAAATGCACATGAAGTCTGACTTTGACCTTACTGAGCAGGGACAGAGAAACCTTCTGACTATGGAACAAAGATACATCATACCCCATCTATTCTTTAAGATCCTGAGTTAATGTGGTTAGAAGTCTGTTAGTTTTTGCTCCTGTGAATGATCTGGGATCACTCAGCCCTTTGAAGGCCAGCTAGCAGTATGCAAACAGGACTCCCTGGCTAGAAAGGACTGTACAACTCCATGTATCTATCAGATACAGTGTCTTCAATTAGAAATTAGTCCTCAGAATTAGTAATTTTGGATAATGTCATGCTTGTCTTCTTTTGTATTTAAACAAGAAAAAATGTACTATGAGAAATAATAAGAGCTACATGTCTTCTGCCCCACCAGGATCTTTCCACACAATGTACTAAACTCACCCAAGTCCTTCCCTTTATGGAATGTGTTCAGCTTTAAGACAACTGAGCACAGCAGTAACAATCTTCTGGTTCTGAGGCTGCAGACAGTCCAGTCAGTCATACTGGGCTGTCATACACCCACCCCTTCAGCGAGGGCTCTGAGGCTTGTGGCTGCGCACTTGTACACATCCATCCATCCATCTTCACTGCATAAACTAAATCCCTAGAGGAATCTTACCTGGCAAGTTATTCAGGACTTTTCTAGTTTTTTAGAAAAACTGTCAGTTTATTGTCACTAGAATTGAAGAAAATTTAAAAATCTTGCAAGTATTTGTTACCAGATGATAAATTGTCTACACCTGGTCAGCCAACACAACGTTTGCTCTACCCAAACCCCTGGTCTGTGGGACTGCACAATGCCTCTTATGTAAGAAGGAAAACTAGAAGTTCACCAGCCCCGGTGCCCTGCCAGCTCAGCCAGGTTGACTGGAACATTGGGGTCCACCAGAGAGACCCCCCCAGGAGAGAAGAATGCATGTGTAAAGGGGAACAAAAATATGTTAATGATTTTGGGGAAATTATTATCATAGGTATGTTTAGTCCAGGACAATCAATGAATATGTAGAATACAATATATAAACATAAGCTTTCTGTACTCAGCATGCATGGCTTTGGGAGGAGCTATCCCTCTGTGCATCTGGCTGAGTAAAGAATGCCAGCTTCTTAATGCTACATCTGAGTTAAGGAGTTTTTTATCTTACCGAATTTTTGGTAACATATTCACAGAACACTGGGGTAATGCATACCATTAGCCTGGGATCACAGATTTCTACAGCCGTGAGTGAATCACTCTTGTACTCATCACAGTCTCATCCTGTCTTTCATCCCTGCAAGGCAGTGCTCTCCCAGGCAGATAAGCAAATGGAGAAAACCCAAATACCATGGAAGGTGAATATGAACACCTCATTCATGTGAATCACACACACACACAGGGAATTTAGGGCACGCGCAGCTAATCCTGCATTGCATCCCCCTAAGATTATTTTGTTGATGGGGTTAGGTTTGATCAAACTCCTTGCACCATTAACCAATATTCCCAGGGGCCAGCATTGAGGCAGACCTAGACAACCACAACTTGTTGGGCTGAGTCACCCTCTTTTAGGCCACCAAATAGCCCCAAATGTTCCAGCCACATCAGGGAATGCAGGTTTCATAGAGTAAGAAATCGGAGTTTTTGTAACCATTCTCTAACCCAGTGTTTCTGGTGGGAACCTGCTCAGATAACCAGGATCATCTTGGACAACAGCTGAAAGGTCAGGGGTAGTTTCCCATAATCATTTGCTCACACCACTGCTACAAGGTGCTTTTAAGTGAGGCAAAAGATTTATTATATGCTCAAGTTAGGAATATGGGTCAGGCTAAAGCCATAGTGCTTGGAAAGGGGAAGAAAAGAAACTTCACCAAAAAGGGTGAGTGATCAAAGGCCAAAACTTTACATTTGGAAGAAGGTGTGCTGATTTGTGCCAAGGAATGATTTAGTCTGTCTGAGGGATCTGACCCTGGCTTCACTACCGAACTGGCCAGTTTTAAGCATATTCCTTTCTATGGTGCGACTGGGACACAAAGTTAACAGAGACAAATCCAACTGGAGTCTCTAAAACTCTTAGATCCTCAAGATTTACTAGAGAGGAATGTCCTTCCCCACTCTGTGGTGATCTCCTTTGCCCCAGGAGACCCTACAATGTACAGAAAGTCCTTTCCTCATCAGCTGTCTGAGCCGAAGAAGCACTCTGGAGTCCTTAGTTCGTGTTCTCAAGGCAGTTTATTAGTTCCTTATCAAAAGTAGATTTCTCTGCCCTGCCGAGGTCGACACAGCAAAACTTTCTGAGACACGCTGTGCCCTGCACACTCTCTGCCCTGCACACTGTGTCCTGCAAGGGAGATCGAGGCACACTGTCTGTCTACTCTCTCTGTCTGCTCTCTGCTCTGCCCCCACCCCGGGTCAGCTCTATTCTTTTATACTATCAACTACGTATCCAATGTTTACCATTAATTTCCAATCCGTGACCCTTACATTACATTGTCCAGCTCTCTGACAAACCAATCCAAAAGTGCCAACATCACCAAGAAGATGGAGGTTAGGAAGAAGAAGAGATAACATGCCACGTGTAAGAATTCTCCATCTTGACTCCCAGACCCCCCTGTCCAGAATCTCAAAACCCCCTGGACATAGGTCCAAATCTTTCCCTTTTCATCTATAATTACTACTATTCTACTCTTTAAACTCTGGTGACTTGCAATTCTTCTTATAAGTTAGTAATTTGTCTCATGGATTAAAATCAAAGCCACAGGTATTCTCAGTATCAATCCAGGGTCTCCAACACCTCTGGCAAGGCTGAAAAGCCTCCTGAACGGGGTTTGGATCATTCTGAGATGCCACAGGAACCCCTTGGGTTCCAACACACTCCAGCAGGTTGCAGGACTATCAACTATTCGATACCTTGGAGAGTCAGTTCCCTGCTTTGTTGACAGGTATCTTGGGTTTCCCTGCTCTGTGCCTCCAGATCTGCTGTGCAACTTCTAGCCCCACAGGTATCTTACTGGAAAAACATGCCACAGGAAAGAACCAAGGCCCTGCAGCTTCAAATAGACCTTATCAACTGAGCCTCAACAGCCACACAGAGCAGTGGTACAGTGGGCTGGATCTCTGAGCAAAGCAAATAAAAGCAACTTCTCCAATGCTTTCTGATGACACATTTCAATAGAGAAAGTTTTGCCCATGCTTGTCAGCTGTGTGCTTAAAGGTACATGTGATGTCACTACACACAAGCCTAAATATCAAGAAAAGTCCCTACTGGAGTAAATTAAATTTTAGTTAAACCACATACAAGCCGCAGAATGAGCTGGGATTGCAAGTTGCAAACCACACTGTACAGCTGACTATGCTGTTCCCAGTGGATGCCTTGTAAATCCACCATCAATCAGTTTCTCCTGCTTGAAGAAATATAATCCCAGAACTGTAATCAGCAAGTCCTTCCCTTCCTTACTCCCTAGACCATCTTCTTCCACTAAGTGAGATAAATTTTTCCCAGTCATAATAATGCTAAAGACAGTAAGGTTATCGTGGGGGAAAGCTTCCTCCCAGAAGGCGTTACAGGTCAGTGCATTAATAAATCAAAGAACAGAATATAGACCTTCCCTTTTGCATGATGCATGTTTCTTCCTATCTCTCGATGAGACTGGGAGAACAGGTTAACAGGGAGCAAGCAGAGATAATGATTTAGTGAGGACACTCATTAGCTAACTAGCAGTGGAGCTGAGATAGCTCACAGCTACAGGACTCCACACTAGAGAAATTCATCCAGACTCATCTGAAATCCTTCAGTCTGGTCCCCACACACAGCACTCAGGCTAGGTCAAGCAATGGCTTCTCCATGATCTGCACACTGCAGGGCTTTGATGCAAAGAGGCGGTGCACAGCTGCACATATAAAGTCATTGACATGGCCCCAAACTAAGTTCCAGCACTTGTGAGCACATGGGACAGGTTTTGATGACAGGCAAGGTGGTGGCTTTGCCCCTAGACCTGCCTGGGCCTCATGCTGCTGGCTACTTGGTGCACCTTCCCCCAGACTTACCCCATGTTGTAAACTACTAAGCCATTTGTGCTGATTGTCTCATCCAGGAACACTTTACCTTGCAGAAAAGCACCTTTTTCACCTAAGTTTCTGATTTCTTAAGGCAAAAGTTCCCTTTCATCACTTAATCCTGCAGTAAGCATCAAAGTCCAGTATTCCTGTTTGCTCGGACTTCTGGAGCAGGACATCTATCAATCTTCCCCACTAATTTCACCTTCCCTCTCTCAGAACACCAGTTTCCATCTCAATTACAACTGTCCAATAGCATATGCAGCTTCCGAGACTGCTTACCCTGGAACCAGCTTCTAAATCCTTGGCCACATCAAAGCCCAATCAGATGAGACTGGCTTGAAGAAGAATTGCTGGTATGCAAGCCCTACAAATGTATTAGAAATGTCAGCATATATTAAACACTTCTCCAAAATAAAGGAGCTCTAGAGTCAACTGGTGGATAGGAGAAACATCCTTCTCTTTCTTCTGAGAGAGCAGGAGAAGAGATACTGCCATAGCTGAGGATTTTTCTAAAGGAGTCAATAAAAGGCTGAGTTCTCAGCTAGAGGCAGGCAGATACCCTATCAAAACTGAGTCAGAGCCCTCCTCTTCTTTTGAGGATGCCAGCCTTAGACCTGCTGTGAGATGCTCTAATTCTTTTTCTGCTTTCCAAGTTTTATATTAAGTGCTTGTGTAAGATGTACTCAAGCTTGTGAAAATTGTAAATGCTGACATTCTAGAGCTTCTTCTAGATGGAGCTCCTGGTTGTTGCACTTCTGCTGGTTTTACTGCCTGTGGGTGTGCAGGGTGCTGCAAAAACTTATCTGGCTGTCCCCTGGCTCTGTAGAGATCTTGCAGGTATGTCAGTAACTTCCCCTGCTGCTCTCCAGTGCTGTGAGATGCTCTGGAGCTGCTTCAAGCACACATTTGCTGCCTCGCTGAAGGTCATTGCTTTACCAGGTGAGTCTTCTTGTCCTGTCTGTGCTGGGTCCAAGTGGCTCTCTGGGCACATGGGTTGAATGAGAAGAAAAGAAACATTCTCATTGTGGACACCAAAACTTGGTTTCACCTGAACTGCAGCAATTCATTCTCATTTTTAAAAGCTATTTGGGGATGGCACTTTCAAACAGAAATGTCAGTTTGAAACAACATACCCTGGAAAAAGTTGAAATGAAGCACTCTAACTTTTAAAAATTTTGTTTCTTCCCATGCAAAGAAGAATGGACTAGGAAATAATAAATTTGAATTTAATTATTTCAGCTCACTAAGCATTAAAGCTTTTTATCATAAAATCAGCCTCATCCCACAAACATAGCATTTAAGCCACAGTTGCAAGTGCAGAATTAGTGTTCAAGGCTGTTGGGGAGAAGTAAGTATTACCATAACAAGACAGCTGCTTCCCTGTGTGTTCACGGGCTCAGTTCACAGGCACATACACCTGTCCCTGCTCTGCAGCAGTACTGGAGTACTCTGCTGCCTGGGAATCCCGTCCTACATGACACGCCATTATGGCACAGCTGGAACAGCTTTTGCCTCTCAAAGAAAGGCCTGAGCTCTTCCAAAGCCATAAAATTGCTCTGAGTGGTCCTGTTCCCCATCCAGTGCTCCTGTTCCCTACCCAGTCTGGAAGTGTTGCCAGGTTGGACAGGACTTAGAGAAATCTGGCCTAGTGGAAGGTGTCCTTGTCCAAGGCAGAGAGTAGAGCGGGATGAGCTTTAAGGGCCCTTCCAACTCAAACCACTCTATGATTCTGTGATTACCAGGAGTCTTGAAATATTTACTCAATGCTTTCTCAGGCAGGCCTTTGCATGTTGTGAGTAGCAGACAGGTTCAAACGTGGGGATTTTTTGTCCAAAAAATGAATGCCCAGGTCTGTGAATGACTTCAGATTGCTGCCACTGTCTCCAAAGTCTGCCTGCAGTCAGAGGAATACTGGGTGGCAATTTTAGGGAGAATACTTGGTACTCCCCAATTGCCAAAAGGTGACATTCAGAAAGCATCAATGACCAAACAGCTATCCAGAAGGGAAGGAGGAAGTGAAAAAGCAGACTGTCCCAGTCTGATTCCTATTCTTTCTATATTTGTGACCAGGAGGCATTTTGCTGAAGCACAGGCAGTTGAGAATCCATATGCATCTCCTGCAAGCAAGGAAATATACAGCACAGGACAGGGATTATTATAACTACCGCTCCCATTACTTTCAGTGACCTGATTTCTGATAGAAGCTCTTCTACCAGACTTGTCTTTTCCTTGCCACGAGCTTACACTATCCTCTGAGTGAGAGAAAGCATCTGAGTTTAATGATGGAAATGTTTAGGTTGGAAAAGCACTCTAATATCATTGACTCTTAATGATTGACCAAGCATTGCCAAGCCCACAACTAAACAATGTCCACAAGTGCCACATCTACATGGTTTGCAAACACTTAAAGCAATGGTAATTCCAAATGGGAAGCCTGCTACAGTGCTCAACATCTCTTTTGGTGAGGAAATTGCTCCTAATATCCAAATCTAAACCTCCATGGAGTAACTTGGGGCCATTTGCTTTTATCCGTGTTATGTGGGAGAAGACTGACAAATTCTGCTGTCACAGTGCTAAACTGCAAATGTCCGAGGATTGCTTCCAAGTGAAATCTGACAGAAGTTACAGTTCTGGCTGGTATAGCTCTCCCAGGAGCTGTCTTTCAGCTGCCCCCAAAATACTGGCAAGCTGGACTTTCCTGCCTGTGAAAGCGAGCTAACACACAATGCCAGGTGCCCATGACTGAAAGTGGGATTCCACCTACTAAAATCACAAATGTTTGAGGATTTCTCCCAGACAAAAGCTGCCAGCACCGACAGCCTCTCAGCTGCCTCCAAGACACTGACACCCAGGGCTTTCCTTCCTGTGGGAGAGATTAATGTATCGCAACCAGACAGCAAGGGCCAAAAGTGGAATTCTGCCTCCTAAAATTGCAAACATTGGAAGATTTCTCCCAGATGAAAGCCATGCAAAACTAGAGGGTAGTGGTTAGGGTAATGTTTAGGGATAGTGGTTAAGTGCTCCCAATAATCTTACTGCAGTCCAGAGACTCTCTGTTCTCAGAGGAAAACACAGTCTGATGCAACACAGCTCTAGCACCACATTTCCTCTTATCCTTGCTGTCCTGGAATCAGTAGGTAAATCCAGTCCCTCAGACCTTGCATCCCTCAACACCAGGAGAGCTGGAGTTCTACCCAGATCCCAGTGCCCTGCACAGCTGTGCTGACACGAGCACAGGCCAATCACTCCACCCAGCACCATCCCTCATTTTCCTCCCATTGCTCCCAAATCCTCCCAACCACCCCCACACTGCCCCTGTCCCGTGTCTGTGCCAGGGCCAGTACCTGCCCTCAGCCCAGCCAGAGGCTGTCACCCAGCCCTGCACCAGCTGCCACCACTGGCAGAGCTGGGAATACACTGGGAGCTCGGCTCCCCAGGCTCCCAAACTCCCAGACCAGTCCTTAGACACACAAATAACGCCCAACCTGCCCCTCTCAGCATAGCAAACACCACAGCTCCATCATCCCCAAGGAACTCTGGAATTCGCCTCTTCACCTCTGCCCTTTTCCAGCAGACATGGGTAGGACTAGGTTGTCAAAAATGGCATTCCCATGGCAGTTAATCCCAGCAGAGAGGAAAAGAGAAACCCTGTGTCCCTCCGACTGACCAGGGGCCCTCCAGCTGAGGCCAGCAGGGTCAGAAGATACTTGGTTTGGCTGCTCAAACACCAAAGCTTTTGGTCTCACTGGGCCCACTTTAAATGGTTTTTCCTTTCCTGAAAGAGAGGAGAAAAACAAAAAATTAAGCCCACTGCAGAAATGAAATGATCCCAGCTTTCATACCTCCCTTATGATTGCTCACTACAGAGGTTTCTTGCATAGAAACTACTGAACTGGACTTCACTGAGCTGCAACACAAAGCTGCTCACAGCAGGCAAAGGCAAGAGGTGCATACAGCAACAAGAAGCAGCCCCTGGGCTTTGCAGGAACACAAACTCACCAAGTCACAGAAACAGGGGATGACATTTGGGAACAATCCTTGCTGCCTGGAGGAAATTCAGACAAGTGAGCCTCAGGAGCTGTGGAACTTTTTGCTCTCCCTGCAATGGCACCAGTCCAGACCATGAGGCTTTTCCTGGAACAGATCCTCCCCACAAATGGAGCTACAGCAAAGCTCAAGGCCTCCTTTTAAAGACCCCTGGAAAAGCAAAGGTGAGGTGGGATTTCCTGGGGCCCCAGGGGACTGAGGTGAAGCTGATGAAGAAGCAGACAGCAAATAGCTTTCACTACTTCTCACTCCAGCAAGGGGAACGTGCCTGCAGTTTCAAGTCCAGCATCTCTTCCGAGCCCCACGGACCTACAAACAGGTACAAAAGGGACTGATCTCTTTTGTACTTCCAGCAGCACAGGCCCACCGGAACAACCTGTGACATAAGTACGAGTGTCAGCAACTGCCTTCCCTCTTGCAGCTCCCCACGTTTTCCTTTTCCAGTGGGATCCAGGTTCCACCTTCCCCCCCCGCCCCGGCCCAGAGACAGGAAAACTGCCTTGCAATCTGGTACAAAACCTGCCTAACAAGACCAGGATGCCAGGAGCTATTTCTCTTGGATTTCCAGCTTACAGGCATTTTAAGCCTGCTTTGCTTCACAGATGCTTTTCTGCCATGGGCATTCCTATCTCTTTTTAGCCTAAATAAAGTTTTGGAAAGCTGAGCTTCATGAGAACTGGTTCATATTTTGATTATTCTTAACTTGGAGTTTCCCTTGGCACCAAAATCAGGGGGTAAACCCAACATGGCCTTCAAGGGCTATAAGATCCCAGTCATACAATCCCCAAATGCCTCAGGATAGGTTCAGCTTTTCAGGGTTAATTTAGCTTTCCAAGGTTAATTAATTTAACCTTAATTTAAGGTTTTGTCGATTTCATGATCAAAACAACAACAAAGCTGTGAAAAAGAAACTTAACTAAAGGTGGCTAAAAGGGGTCCCTGCTGATGACTCATTAAAATAACTCATTCAAAAGGAGGAAGGATTGATTCAATACTCACAAAACTCATTTTGCCAAGGTCAGAATTTTATGCCCACCAAGGATACAGCAACCAGCAGGGACCTTTCTGCCAATCTCCAGCACAGGCTTCCTCCCTCCACACACAGGGAACTGCAGCCACTTGGGAACACCGACTTAGTCCTGGGCTGGCAACAACAGAGGGACAAGGAATATTCCTAAGTCATTCCAAACTCAGCACTGTCCAGACCTGGGAGAAAGCACTTCCCTGGAATCTTCTTGCCTGTCCCTTCCAGCTTTGGAAGGTTTATGTATGAACTACAATTATCGGTGCAGTTCAAAAGCTGCACATCCCTAAAGCAATCCCTCAGGAACATGGAGTTTCCCTTGTGCATTGTACTTCTTTATCCCAAATATCCTCTCCAGTTGTCCATAATCTAGAAAGAAAAAAAGGGAAAAGAAGGAAGAGTAACTAATTCTGACACAAGGGAAGTTGATTATCCCAACACACTTCTAGGTGAAAAAACATTTCTGCCACTCTAATAAATCCCCTTTATATTAAACGCTAATTATTTAAATACTGCATTAAGAATTTTAAGGACACAACGCTCTGAATTCTCAAAAACTACGCAGCTTTACTACTTCAAGAAAGTGGTCCCCAGGAAACTGAGTGATCCCAGATATAAACACATATTTGATAGAAATCTGATATAAATTTGATTTGGCTGTCAGCATCAGAGCTGTTTCCACATAGAGACACACGAGGCTGCTGTGGGTTGTCATTTCAGCAGCTCCCAGGAACGTCAATAGCACCCCTATCTCCCACCCGGCTCAGCTCCCGAGTCCGTCCAGCACTCACCGAGAGCTGCGGGGAGGTGAAATTCTCCCGGCTCCCCCTGCCGGGGAAACCGTGCCTCCAGGTTCTGCCACCCCAGCTCTCAACTCCTGGCAAACAGCAGCTGCCTTCTCCTGCTGGGTGCTCCCGGCTGCCGGCAGCTGCCGCCCTGCGGGCAGGGGGATGGCACAGACAGCTCCGCTGAGTGTTCATCCTCGATGATTTTGTGTGTTCCCCCATTTCCCTGGGAGGGGCCGGGCCGGGAGGGAGCGGGGAAGCTCGGGGAGGCTCTCGGGGCTTTTCATCAGACGCGTCGCGGCACGACGGGGACACAAGCGTACCCGCCGCTGCCTAACTCCGCCAGCGCAGCGCTCTCCCGCCTTCAGCGCCGCTGACCCCACCACCCGTGCCCCTACAGCGGGAAACTCCACGGCGTCCAAGTCGCGTTCAGGCAGCCGTAAGGACGCCTTTCTAAGGGGCTCGAGGACCTTCCGCGGCGCCATTACCTCACTCTGCCCCAAAGCGCACGCGCAGAGTGCTGCATACGTCATCTTGTGGTGGTATCATGTGACTTCCGCCCTTACCCGCCATCTTGTGCACCGGCAGACGCAACTTTCGCTCCTGCCCGCCATCTTGTGTACTGGCAACGTAAATTCTGCCCTTAGCCGCTATATTTTTGTCCTCTATCGTGAGATTTTTCTCCTTTGTCGGCCATTTTGAATACTGGCAGAAGCCATTTCCGATCGAGTCGCCATCTTTGACTTCTATCACGTGACTTCCTCCCGTACCTGCCATTTTGGGTACTAGCAGAAGCCCCTCCCGGCTAAGCCGCCATGTTTGGTGTGGTACATAGTAAGTGTTCTGCGCACTTAGGCGTCTTTCTTTACAGCTGCCTGATCAAAATTCTGATTCCTAACCTTTAAATGCTATTTTCTGCGGCGTTTACCGGTGTGGGGACACAGATGGTGGAGTCAGCGGCTCTGGGGGCGGGCGAGAGGCGGCCGGGCGGCCACAGGCAGCGGCGGAGCAGCCTCTCTTGCAGCTACAGGAGCCGCTAAGGCGCAAGGACCCCTTAACATAGTGCGGTGCCGGGAGGCTGCGCAGCTGCGACCGCTAGAGGCGGGACTAGCCCTGAGGGGGCTCCTCGCCTCCTCCTTGTGCTCCCGCTGCGTCCCGCTCCCTGGGCTACTCATCCTGCAGAAATGAAATGGGGTCTGCACGCTGCTGGGTTCCCCTCCACCCTGGAAGTGGTGGAGCTGCATGAGCTCCTCCATCAATCCTTTACACAGTGTCTGTGGGGCGACTTAATTAGGTATTGAAGTCTAAATTGAGAAATCTAAAATGTTACGGGACTGTCAAAATACACAAGTGTAAAGAGTTTAAATATATGGTTAGTAGAAGTGTTAAGATATACAGAAACACGTCAATAGATCTCTTAAGTATAAACAGACATTCTGTATAATAAGTGCAAATAAACACAGTCTAAATAGATGAGTATATACTAAATATATTTGTATTTTTCTGTATTTTATATGGATTATACTTTAATATATTTATATAGTTTCTATTACATATATTTACATGTTTATAAAATATAAATATGTAAAAGTGTATGGGGGTGTTATAAGTGCATATTGTATTGTTGGCTTTTTGCAAGTATTAGGATGAATGCTATATACATAATGTTAAAATAGCATCGCTGTATGGATATAGGTTTNCTGATTCCTAACCTTTAAATGCTATTTTCTGCGGCGTTTACCGGTGTGGGGACACAGATGGTGGAGTCAGCGGCTCTGGGGGCGGGCGAGAGGCGGCCGGGCGGCCACAGGCAGCGGCGGAGCAGCCTCTCTTGCAGCTACAGGAGCCGCTAAGGCGCAAGGACCCCTTAACATAGTGCGGTGCCGGGAGGCTGCGCAGCTGCGACCGCTAGAGGCGGGACTAGCCCTGAGGGGGCTCCTCGCCTCCTCCTTGTGCTCCCGCTGCGTCCCGCTCCCTGGGCTACTCATCCTGCAGAAATGAAATGGGGTCTGCACGCTGCTGGGTTCCCCTCCACCCTGGAAGTGGTGGAGCTGCATGAGCTCCTCCATCAATCCTTTACACAGTGTCTGTGGGGCGACTTAATTAGGTATTGAAGTCTAAATTGAGAAATCTAAAATGTTACGGGACTGTCAAAATACACAAGTGTAAAGAGTTTAAATATATGGTTAGTAGAAGTGTTAAGATATACAGAAACACGTCAATAGATCTCTTAAGTATAAACAGACATTCTGTATAATAAGTGCAAATAAACACAGTCTAAATAGATGAGTATATACTAAATATATTTGTATTTTTCTGTATTTTATATGGATTATACTTTAATATATTTATATAGTTTCTATTACATATATTTACATGTTTATAAAATATAAATATGTAAAAGTGTATGGGGGTGTTATAAGTGCATATTGTATTGTTGGCTTTTTGCAAGTATTAGGATGAATGCTATATACATAATGTTAAAATAGCATCGCTGTATGGATATAGGTTTTTATTTCTGCTAGTAGCAAAAGTTAGGCATAGTGGTGATAGTTGATGTAGTATGCTTGAACTGTCTGCTTGGCTGGGATGACATCCCCTGAATAGATGATGGGGGCCCTGCTGCTATCAACACTCACCGGCTGCAAAAGGCCAGGACCACCACCCAAATTAAAAGGTGATAAGAAGAGGATTAAAACCACAAATGAAGAAACTTGCATGCTCTAAAAAGGTGTACCCAAGGAGTGGCCATGCTAAACAGCTCCCAGAAAAAGTTTGACTGTGCATGAAAGTCTATGAATATGCAACAGGTTGATGTACTGTAAAAAGTATTTAAGGGGTGTTCCCGAAGCAGCAGGTGTGCTCCTGGCATCATGCCAGGACAGCCGGCCATATTAACCCTTTGCTTTATGTTTGTCTCCTATTGTCTTTTTAGTAAACCTTTTTAAGTTTTACCAGGACAGTGAACTCTGTTTTTCACAGGGGAAATAACAGCTTTTGGGGAAAGGTTTTGCTTGCTGGCTGCATACATCCAGGCAGATTTTCCCAGAAGCCCCATACTGTGAAGCTTCTTTTAGTAACTGCATGGATTTATGCAGCCAGCAGTGAAAACTGTCCCCTCCCACACTGTCATGGACAAAAACAAAAGCAAAACCCATTGCTTTTTATGTTGTGGAAAAGCACTGGAACAGGGTTTTATAAAGGTTCAAACACACAGTTTTACTCCCACAAAACCCAACTGAAGGGACTGAGATAACACACAGGTCATGTGCTGGATCTTCTGGGTTATTATGAAGTCTTGCCAGATGTTTTTGATCAGGTTAAATTACAGTGAATCCATACCAAAAACCTGAAGCCATGAAGTAAAAGAAGCTGTGCTGCAAAACCTCATGGCCTTGGTGTGTCCCTGCCTGTACCTGTTCAGGTGTTCTCCTACTGTTTTGTCGGTACTGCCTGTCAGAGCAGTGAGGATGGACAGATCCAAACAGCTGGAGTCAAACCCAAGAGAGGTGTTTTGGAGCAGACAGGCGATACCAGGACATAGCTGCTCCGGGATGGCAGGTAGAAACTGAAGTCCTCATAGGTAAAGGTGTCTGATCATGACAGTCCTCTTTTTTTTCCCTATCATAGCAGCTGTCCTTGATCATTCCAGCTATTTACAAGGAGTAAAAAAATCACCTTGGAGATTGGCTTCTGGGAACATGCATTAATTTCCTAATGGGTGTCCTTGAAACAGCTCTAGAACTGAGTATCTGTGAGAAATGAGGATGCTGCAGATGGAGTGATAGGAATGGAGAATCTGAAGTGAATATTGTCTGGTCAGTCTCCTGATGTGCCTGATCTACTTGCTGTGCTGTCACCAAGTGACCTCATTCTAATTTAAACTGTCTTGAAATGTGCTGGAAATACAACCTGGACTATAAAAGGCACATGGAAAACTGTGTTCCCAAGGCTCTGCCTTAGGGATATGCAGCTTCTGAAAAACACATACTTTAGATTGCCACAGAAACTTCCTGGGCCGTGGTTCTGGAGCAGGAGTGTCAGGAAAGTGGCATCTTCACTGCCAGCCTCAATAGTTACTTTCCTTGGAGCTCTCAAGATCAGGATGAAATAGTGTTCATGCCCCACTGGGAAAGCATGGAGAAGGATCAGTACTGTAACTGTGTCTTTTCTCCTGCTCTCTGCACTCTCTCAAGGATGCCCTGGACTTCTCTGGCTTGTGGCAGTTTAATCTGTGTGTAACGGCTTCTCATGCCTGTCTGTGCAGCTGGGTCAGTCACTGGGTGTTCCATAGAATTCCTGAGGCTGGAAAAACCCTTTGAGACCATCAGGTCCAACTGCTGCCCCAGCACTGCCAGGGCCACCCCTTACACATGTCCCCAAGTGCCACACAAGGAACCACCCACTGAAACAAACTGGGCCAAGGGCTCCAGGCACTGACAGCATCACTGCTCACTGGCGAGCAGGCTGGGGAGTCCCAGAGGGGCTAAAAAATCCCTGGCCTTCCCAGGCAGGAGAGCTGGTGTGGACAGCACAGAGTGCAGGGGGGAGCAACTCAAAGCAAGACTCAGGATCATTTTCTTGCAGTTCATGGAACCCATGCCCAATGCACCTTTAATTTCACTGTCCTTGGCACCTTTTTGTAGTTGTAGGTTTTGATGCACTTGGAAAGAGGTTTTGGAATCTGCTGGTGAATTGTCCCAGCCAGCAAACTTCTTGCTGACCTAAGAGTAGCTTTTGAAACCCAGAACCACAAGGTTTGTGGTATTTTAAAATAGCAGAATGAGACCCAATGGACTATCCTCTTCAGTAAAACAGGTGCCCATGAGTGCTGGGTCAGCTGGGACAGCCCCTGATGTCATGAATTTACCTCTCAGAGAAGAAGAAACCACTTGGCTTTACTATGCAGGGATCACTGAAGCTGTGAACTGTAATCCAGAGAATTGCAATTTTGTCTTGGAGAAATCCTGCAATGTTTGTGATTTTTAGGAAGAAGCAACCCCCTGTTCCAAGATGCAACTAGATACAAATAATGTCCATTTTCCATAGGAAAAATAACTTGTTCTGCCAGTGTCCTGGGGTCAGGTAAAAGGTGGCATTTGGGGCTCCAAGGGCAGTCATAGTTCTAGTTGCTAGCAGCTTTTGTCTTGGAAAAATCCTGTGATGTTTGCAATTTCAGGAGTCGGCACCCTGCTGTTCCAAGATGGGACTGAATGCAAATAATGGCTATTTTCCCTAGGAAAAAAAATATTGCTCCCTCAGTGTCCTGGGGTCAGGTCTGAAGTGGTGTTTGGGGCTCCAAGGGCAGCCGAGTCCTTCTTGTTAGCATCTTTTGTCTTGGAGAACTCCTGCAGAGTTTGTGATTTTGGTAGGCAGTACCCCAATATTCCAAGGAGGGCCTAAACAATGGCAAATAATGTCCATTTACCACAGGAAAAATAACTTGTTCCCTGAGGGACACTGACTCAGAGGAGGTGTTTGGGTCTCCAAGGGCAGTCAGAGTCCTAGTTGCTAGTAGTTTTGTCCTGGAGAAATCCTGCAATGTTTGGAATTTTAGGAGGCGGCACCCAAGTATTGTCGAATTGCAACTGGACAAAAATAATGGGCGTTTCCTATAGGAAAAATCCTGCCATGTTTTGAGACTTAGAAGGCTGCACCCTACTGTTCCAAGATGTGAATGGATGTGAATAATGGCCATTTCCATCAGAAAAATAACTTGTTCTCCCAGTGTCCTGTGGCCAAGTCAGAGGCAGCGTTTGGATCTCCAAGGGCAGTTAGAGTCTTAGTTGCCAGCAGCTTTTGTCTTGCAAAAATCCTGTGGTATTTTGAGGAGGCACCACACAGCTCAAAGATTGAACCAGATGCGAATAATGGCCATTTTTAATAGTAAAAATAACGAGCTCTCCTGGTATCCTGGGGTCAGGTAAGCAGTGGAATTTGGGGCCCCAAGGGCAGTCAGTGTCCTTGTTGCTTACAGCTTTTGTTTTGGAGAAGTCCTGCAATGTTTGTGATTTTAGGTGATGGCACGCCACTGTTCCTTGATAGGACTGGAGAGGAGGAGAATAGTGGCCATTTTCCATAGGAAAAATAACTTGTTCCTCAAGTATCTTATGGTCAGGTCAGATGTCATGTTAGGGGCTCCAAGGGCAGTCAGAGTCCTCGTTGCTAGCACCTTTTGTCTTGGAGAAATCCTGCAAAGTTTGTGATTTTAGGCAGTGCAATCCCACTGTTCCTTGATGGGACTGCATGCAAATAATGGCCATTTTCCATAAGAAAAATAACTTGTTCTCTCAGTGTCCTGTGGTGAGGTCAGAGGTGGTGTTTTGGGCTACAAGAGCAGTCAGAGACCTAGTTCCTAATAGCTGTTGTCTTGGAGAAATCCTGCCATGTTTTCAATGTTTTCCCACTGTTCCAAGATGCAATTGGAGGAGAATACTGGCCATTTTCCACAGGAAAAATAACTTCTTCCCCCAGTGTCCTGGGGTCAGGTCAGAGGTGGCGTTTGGGGCTCCAAGGGCAGTCAGAGTCCTAGCTGCTAGGAGCTTTTGTCTTGGACTATAGTGTCAAACATTTTTTCTTCATTCCATGAGTGCCTAAGGAGCAACACTGAAACAGAAATGGGCACAGCTTTCTGACTGCCCCAGCTTTGGGATGGGCCCTGGGCCTGGAGCAGGAGCAGCTCTTGAGGACCCCAAGGCCAGGGCTCTTGTGCTGGCCTGGGGAGATGGGATGGCAGCAGGGGCTGCAGAACTCTCAGGATGTCCTGTAGAGGAGAGGAGAGCAAGGCACCCAGGGAACCTCCTTTTCCCTTGGCCAAGCACCTTCCCTCATGGATGAGGCTGAGTCCTCTCTGAGCTGCAGCTGCTGCTGTGCCCTTGCGAGGGGCTGAGACTGTGGGGCCACTGCCCAGAGCCCCCTGGGCTGAGCAGAGCTGTGGGGCCAGAGCCGGCTGGGCTGTGCTGGAGAGAGGCCCTTGGTGCTGAAGAGAGCTCAGGGCAGCTGGGAGAGCTGGGAGGGAGCTGGGCTGGCCTCAGAGAGCCTGGCACACAAACCATCAGTGTCCATCTCAGCCTGGCTGAGCATGCAGGGGCAGGACTCAGCCCAGGACCAGCGCCTGTGGAGGAGATTGAAAACAGACAAGTGTCTGAGAGAGGAGGCTGCTCTGTGCCCTTGGTGGCATGGACAGAGCAGGGAGGGGGCCCAGGACATTTGTCACCTCCAGCCTCTGTCCCCAGCCATTCCCAGCCCAGGCTGCTCAGCACAGATTTAGGGTGAGTTTGGCTGTGGCCCAGCTCCATCCTCCTGCAGGGCTCAGGGCCTGTTCCCAGCCATGGCCAGCCCTGCCTGGCCTCTCTGCTGGCCCAGAGTCCAGAAGAGCCCAGGGCAGGGCTGTCTGTGCAGGCCCACAGGTGCCACGGGCTCTGCAGGAGCTGGCAGAGGCTGCCCAGCAGGGATGCCATGGGGCACAGAGCCCCAGGGCTGCTGTGGGCACCACGGCACAGGGGCCGTTCCCAGCTGCAGGGCTCCTGTCCTGGGCTGGGCCTTAACAAAGGCTGTGCCACCATGGCTGGGGCACAGGGCACAAAGGGTCCTACGGAGCTACTTCCAGGGCTGACAGCAAGGCCAGGGACACACAAGGAATTTCTGTGCGTGTGCTGAGCAGGGCTGACTGTGCCAAAGGCAGAGCTCAGCTGGCCTTGGTGGCTGCAGGAAAAGTCAAGAGCCCAAAGAGCCTCCATGGCTGTGCTGGAGACAAGAAATGCGGGGCCATTGAATTCCAGCAGATACATCAGCTTGCAGAGTACTCTGCTCTCCCTCAACTGCTCTCTGGGAGATCCAATCTCACCTCAACAACTCAGGACACTGGGGCCCTACAAGTGGCACTGCCTGTTCATGGGCACACAACTGATATCTGCCTGGAAAGGGGCACAGGTCTTAATACCTGTTAATTTCATAAGATACAAAGAAAATCTTTATTATCTGGGTCATTTGAGTACTTTCAAGAAATGGCAAAGTTTTCCCACCAGGAACAGGAATTTCCTGGATCTACTGGATTCTTCTACTGATGGCAGGAGCAAAACTAGTGATCTTCCCCTCTACCTTTGCCACCAACATTCAGTCTAATACTTCATGATCCTCTTCCTTCAGGTGTTTCTAGCTCTCCTGTTTAAATGGCCTTGTCTGCCACTGGATCTATGTCCTTCCTGTTGCTCCCAGGTTTCCTCCTGAAGCTGTTCTCTGGTCATTCCAATGCATTTCCCTTGACTGGCTTCATGCTTTGAGCTTCAGGGAGTTGCCCAGTCTTTCAGAAGTTTAAATAACACCTTAATCAACATCTTAGCTGTATTTTTATCTTATATATCACCTCTTCTTATGTCTTTGTCTAAAATTATTCCTGTAGGGCAATCCCTTGTGGATGGTGGATATGTCAGATGTTGCTGGGATGTCACAAGGAGATGAGAGAAGTGTTTTGACGTTTATTAAATTTTATCATGTTCGCATTTTTTATGTTGGCCATGAAGAGAAACCTTTCTGTGCCTCTAAGTCTCACCGGCTCCTGGTCCCTCAAAGGACACAAACCTGGTGAGTTGTGGTTCCTACTCTGATGGTTGCACTTGGACCTCCCTGTTGGCCTGTTTTTTTAAGATCTTCTAAGCCTTCTGATGTTGTTATTCTTGTAACAAACTTTCTCACACGCTTTCTGTAAACAACTCAATGTTTTTGCATTTCTTTATGGAGGAGGAGAAATTTGATGGACTGTTGATTTGTCCAGTGTCATTGAAGAGGTGGCACTGTCACCCTCCAATCCACTGTCACTTTTGGAAAACTATAAATGTTGGAGTCAGAAATAAATTTGCTTTTTTTCTTTTCACCTGAGCAGCAGTGTGTGTCTGTGTTCTTTCATGTCGTATAGCGATATCTGGTGACCGCCGAAGTGTACTGCAGCCTAGGCTGGGGCACAGAATCTGAATTGCCGGTGAGGTTGTGTTGTTTTTGTCCCCTTCTCTCCTTTTTTTGTTTGGCGCTTTCTGTGCTGTTCTTGTGGTGATAGAGGCCTCTGTGGAATTCGTGGAGGATTCTCTCCTTTTGGACCTCTGGAGAGAGGTCCTGGAGTGGAAACAGATCTCGGTTTCCTGGGGGAATCCGAGTGACTGCTTCTGTGGGCCAGGCAGCAGGGATTCTTTTCGAACGCTGCGAAGGCGTTCTCCAGGGAGGCGTGGTCGCTCCTGGGGGTCCGCCTCATGGAGGCTCTCTTTGATGATTGCACCGCGGATGTGGGATCGCTGCTGGTGCAGTGGAAAAAGTGTGAGGTGATTTGCGGGGGTCTGGTTTGTGTAGCCCTCAGAGTTCCCAGGGGGACCTTTCCGTCGCGGATGGGTCCGAGAGGGACCTTGATTTCCTGTGCAATGTGCAGTGCCCCCCCCTGCCCCAGGACGGAGTGCTGGGAGATGGGTCCGCGTCGGGGAGTGGCGGTTGTTCCCCCAGGGTGAATTAGGCCCCCAACCAGCTGGTCCCGAGTCCGGGGGCTGAAGCCCCGCGGCCTTCTGGGTGCTTGGCGGAGTCGGCCAATCGCCTCATCCTGCCCGCGCAGGTGGTGAGGCGGAGAGGGTGCTGCCCTCTCTTTGTGCCCTCCTGGCGCTTGGGAGCGGCGGGGAGGCTCTGGACCAGCCTCCGCCTCTGATTGAGTCCCATTCGGTGACAACTCTTTGTCCGAATTGCAGCGTTTCCATGAAGTTCTCCCTGAGCACGGCAGGGGCGGCTTCAGCCGCCTCCGAGTCGGGCTCGTCCCCGGGGGGGGGAGAGGGCGGCTTCACCTGTCTCTGGGCCTGTGCAGCCAGTCGGGCATGTGCAGTCGCTGGAAGCAGCCAGGGGCGGGGCATCATGTTCTGCTCCGTCAAGCCCCACTCCAGCAGGCGGGCAGTCCCCCCCCACTCCACTCAGCGGGGGCGGTGCCCGCTGCCGCGTCTTGCTTCACGGGTCCGATGCTCCTTGGAGCTCTGCCAGACTCTTTCATGCTGCCTTGCATCGACACGGCTCCGTGGGCTGCGCCTCTCTCGGCGCCCCACCCCTCCCCCCCCCCCCCCGCGGCGGGGGGGGGGCCCANCCCCGCATTGGGGGAGGGAGGCCCCATGCCCGCCTCGTTCCGGTCCGTACCGGGTTTGCGAGCCATGCCGGCACCTACGCCTGCCGCAACGCCCTCTGCCGGGGCCGTGGCATGACAGGGCGCTGAGATCTTTAGCGCGGCTGCTGATATGGCCAGCGGGAGGCCGGTGGATTCCCGGGGCCGTAGCCTCTCCTCATCCAATTTGTGGATGCTCGCCAAGGCAACACCCCTGTGTCAGGTGACTGTGTGTCCGAAGGAGCCCCGGCGTTTCTGGCAAGAAACCAAAGCTAAGTGCGACAAGATGTGTGAGCCTGCCTCTTCACGGCACCCACTGAATCGTGGAGGGGGCTTCTCTGGCTCTGTGGATGCTGCAGGGGGCGCAGGGATGAGTGATCTTGAGCTGGCTCCCAGTCAGGCATCTGCTTTTGTCCCTGTGGGGCCCACAGGCCGGCACACGGCAGGAGCTGCAGCTTTTCCAGGGGGTCCCCATGCTTTCCCTGTTCTCAGGGGTGTTACTCATAACACCCATCAACCTCTTTTGTATAAACTGGAAAAAGAAGTTCGTGATGTGGTTGCTAAGCATGGTGTGGGGTCTGCTGAAGTTATGCAGACACTCTGGAGGACGTGCTGATGCCTTACGACATCCGCTTAGTGGCAAATTCTCTTTTTGACCCTGTGCAATACGCCATCTTTGAGGTCAAGTGGGCTCGTTTGGTGGCCGCCGCGGTCGCGGAGAATGCTACCCGGGGGCCACAGGACCCCAGGCATACGGTTGTGGTTGACATGCTGTTGGGCACGGGTCTTTATTCCCATGCTCAGGGGCAGGCTGGCTTTGATCCCTTTGTGCTTGATCAGTCCCACATGCTAGGCATGGCGGCACTTATTTGGACTGTGGAAATGGCTGCTCCGAGGCTACTGTTTCCAATGATTGTGCAGGGGGCTGATGAGCCTTCCATCGTGTTTGCTGCGAGGCTGACTGCATCTGTGGAGAGGCAGGTGGCTGATCCCCTGTCAAGGAAGCTTGTCCTTGTGAGCATGTGTAGATGTAACTGCAATGCTGATTGTAAGAGGGTCATAGAGCCTCTGCTACTGTCCCCAACATGGCAGAGGCCTGTGCAAATATCACTCCCTTGGGTCGGCCGTTGGCTGCTGTGGCTACTGCTGTGCAGCCGGTCTGGGCAGTGCCACAGGGCAGGCAGCCATAGCAGGGGAATGCGCAGGCCAGCAAGAAGCAGGGAAGAAAGTACAGAAGGTCAAATTTCCCATGTTCTTGTGTGGTCGGTGTGGACAACCAAATCATATGTCCAATGACTGCAAAGCGACGGTTCATGTTAATGGCCAGGCTTTGCCGGGCTCGGGAAACGGAAAGCAGAGCGCAAAGGGGAGATGTGCTCAGACACAAGCTTCTCCCCAGACCCCGGAGCTGATGGAGGTCTGCTTGGCTGGCTTGCGGCCAGCACACGTGGATAAGTGGGTGTGGACGTCTGCACCGCAGCAACAGTTGTTTTAGAATCTTGTCAAATACACAATGTTCCCCTGGATGCCTTTGGTCCCTTGGGTGGGGGCATGAGTGCTCTCCTGATGGGGAGTTCTAGTGCCACCCTTCAGGGCATCATTGTGCACCTGGGGCTCATTGATGCAGACTTTATGGGGCAAATTTGTGCAATGGTTTCCACACCTACCCCCCCGGTCACGATCCTGAAAGGGACACGACTTGCTCAATTTGTGCCTTTTAAGTCCTCTGTTTCCAGGATGGCTGACCAGTCGCAGGATCCACTGGGCCACCTGAAGTTCACTGGACTGCCGTCTTGACCAAAGACCGTCCCGAGATGCTGTGTTCCCTGTCCGTCCCTGGTGCAACACCGTCGGAGATCCACCTCCACGGGCTGCTTGACAGTGGTGCTGATGTCATGGTTCTCTCCCTTGCTGCCTGGCCCCCCGAGTGATCTCTGGATACGGTGGAGACGCCTGTTGCGGAACTGGGAGGAACGGTGCAGTGCTATGTGAGCCAGCAGCCCGTGCTGGTCACAAACCCAGAGGGACAGACAGCCTGGGTTAGGCCTCATGCCACTTCTACCCCTGCTAACCTCTGGGGGAGGAATGTTCTGTCCGCCTGGGGGTGCGCATTGGGACGGGTTTTTGATGGGGGCCACTGCGACGAAGGGCGCATACTGTCCTACGCCTCCTATAGGGTGGACAAACCTGTTTGGGAGAACCAGTGGCCCCTCCCTCAAGATAAATTGGTCGCCCTTTGGAATCTGGTGCAGGAGCAGTTGGACCAGCGTCATCTGGAGCCTTCTACCTGTCCCTGGAACACTCCTGCCTTCTGCATCAAAAAGAAATCTGGGAAATGGAGGTTGTTGCAAGACCCCCGAAAGATCAATGCTGTGATGGAAAGCATGGGAACTTTGCAGGCGGGCATGCCATCACCTACCATGCTTCCTGCAGACTGGCCGGTCCTCACTGTCGATCTGAAGGATTGTTTCTTTACGATTCCTTTGCATCCCGATGACAGGCCGAAATTTGCCTTTGCAGTGCCAGCAATTAACAACGCTGAGCCCACACAGAGATATCAATGGAGAACTTTGCCTCAAGGCATGCGCAATTCGCTGGCCATATGCCAATGGTATGTGGCCCGTGCCTTGTCTGGAGTTCGGGAGCGATTTCCTGATGCACGTCTGTATCATTATATCTATGACATTTTGGTGGCTGAATCCACCCAGGATGAGCTGCTGAGGATTCAGCCTTGGTTGCTCGATGCTTTGCATGCTCATGGACTGCAGGTGGTTCCACAAAAGGTTCAACAACAATCACTTTGGAAATATTTGGGAGTCAATATTCTGGAACAGACAATCTGTCACCAGGAGGTGCAATTTGTGCATTCTTTGAAGACACTGAATGATGCTCAAAAATTGGTAGGTGTCATCACATGGTTATATCCGTATTTGGCACTGACCGACGCACAGCTGTCTCCTCTGTATGATTTGTTGAAAGGAAACTCTGATCTAAAGTCGCCTCCCACATTGACCCCTGAGGCATGTAAGGTGCTGGACGTGGTTCAGCAAGCTGCTTCAGCTTGCCAAGTTCATCGCATCGATCTCTCCATTGATGTTACTGGGTTCATCTCCACTCCAGATTCACATCCCACAGGAATCATTGGCCAATGGAGTGAAAAATGGTCTGATTCCTTGCACACCTTGGAATGGGTTTTCCTGCCCCATCAGCCGCAGAAGACGGCAACTGCATTGTTTGAGCTACTCATTCTCTTAATAATCAAATGCCAGCAACGGTGTTTGCAATTGATAGGTGCGGATCCTGCGAAGATAATACTCCCGGTGCAGCAGGAGGATTTTGATTGGAGCTTTGCAAACAGTGTGTCCCTGCAGAGTGCCCTCGAAAACTTCTCAGGGCAGATCGCTTATTATCTGTCCAGCCATAGGCTACTGCGTATGGCAAAATTCACTCAAATCTCTTTGTGGCCCAAAAATAGTCAGGAAACCGTGCAAGGACCCACCATCTTCACTGATAGTTCCGGGAAGACCGGAAAGGCCATTGTTTCCTGGAGGGACGGATCTGAGTGGCAGGTTCTGGAAGGCCATGAGGGTGGGTCAGCCCAATTGGTTGAATTGAAGGCTGCTGTCATGACATTTGAAAAATTTTCCCAGGAACCTTTCAACTTGATCACAGATTCCGCCTAGCCTATGCGGCCGACATCACGCAGCAGTTGGGTCATTTGGTTTTGAAGCAGGTCAGTAATCCTGCCTTGTTTCATTTACTGAAGACCTTGTGGTGTGCCATTTAGGCTCGGGTTCATCCGTTCTATGTTCTATATGTGAGGAGTCACACCAATTTGCCAGGCTTTGTAGTGGAATCTAACGTGATGGCTGACAAGTTGGCTAACCCAGCATAGGTAGCACCTCAGCCTGATAGCTGATAGCATGGGTAGCACCTCAGCAGTCCAAGGCATCGCATGGGTTTTTCCAGCAGAATGCACATACCCTGCAGAAGCAGTTTCAGCTGACGCCAACTGAGGCTCGTGACATTGTCGAGTTGTGTGACGACTGCCACGCGCTTGCTCCGCCTTTGCCAGCAGGGGTAAACCCCAGAGGCCTTAGGACCTTGCAGCTTTGGCAGACCGATGCCACCAGGATTGCCGAGTTTGGCTGGCTCAAGTATGTTCATGTCACTGTGGACACGTTCCCCTCTGCAATGTGGGCTTCTGCTCACACTGGAGAGAAGGCCCGTGATGTCCTTGCCCACTGGAGGCAGGCCTTTGCCGTTCTGAGCATACCTTCTGCTGTGAAAACCGACAATGGTCCTGCCTACCCATCGCAGAAGGTGCAGCAGTTCCTGCAGTTGTGGGGTGTCTCACAAAAGTTTGGTATCCCTCATTTTCCGACTGGTCAGGCTAGGGTAGAATGCGCTCATGGTACTCTGAAGCAGGTTCTTCAAAAACAAAAACGGGGAATGCAGGGTGAAACCCCGCACAGTCGGTTGGCAAAAGTGTTGTGTACAATCAGTCATCTCACTGTGCCACAGAACTCAAATAACCCTGTCATTTTGAATCATCATCTCTCGTTGCAGGCTGCGGATGAGGCACATCAGCCTCGAGCGAAGGTTCAGGTGCAGAATTTAGTCACCAAACAGTGGGAAAGCCCCTATGACCTTATCGCTTCAGAGCATGGGACAGACCCCACAAGACCCTGGCCTGGCTGAGGGGGGAGATGTTTGCTAATCACTGTAAGTGCTCTGCTCCATGGTACAGTGCTTTGGGCAGGACGGCTACCACGCAGGTACAGTCACGGTACAGCATGCATACTGCTAGGGCACAGCACATACCTGCTCCTTGAAACTGTGCTCATCAGCCATGGGCCTTGCTCACAATAGGCCATAAATCTCCCTGCCTTTTGGCCAAATGCCACTCGCCTTGGAAAAAGACTTAAAACTGTGACTCTCTAAAGGGGCTCTGGAGATCTCCCCAGGGAAGAAGATGTGTCTATTGGCTGGGCCATGAGGACTTCATCTCGCCGTTAGTAGCTGTATCCCACCTTCTCTCTCTCTCATTCTCTCCCTACTTTGCTCTCTTTCTCTCTCTCCCCTCTATTGCATAACTGAGTTGATTTGCACTCAATAAAGTGCTTTGTTGTTTTGTTGATATTATAGTCCCTTGCTTGTTTGCCTCTTAATTTGCACTTCGAGATCCCTCAAACCATCACAATTTCCGCCTTGATGTTAAAGTGGATCGTGACACCCCCTGTACCCCAAAGCAGAGAATAAGGGGAGAAGGGACCCCGGCCTCAAAACCCTAAGTGGGGACACAGAAGAGGGGGAGCTTTTTGGATTCCTATGACTCCCAGCAGTCTGGGGAGAGTGGGGACTGAGTAGATCAGGGACCCCCAGTACAGGTGTGACCCCCAGCAGTTGGGACAGGGGTGAACCCCTGAACACCAAAGGGGAGGGACTAGAGACAGGGAATGCCTGGCAAGCTTTTTCAGGGCTGAATCTTGGTGTTTGGGACGTTTTTATGGACCACAGATGGCCAGTGACTTCTAAAGATGGACTTTCGCAGGGGGACCTTCAAACTCAATGTGCTCAGCCCTTGTTTTTCCCCAAACCAGGATTTCCCGTTCCCAAACCTTGGCTGGATGGAGGAGGAGGCTGCGAGGAAAAGGAATATGTCCCAGGACACCCAGGCAGGTGAAGAGGAAGTCACAGCCCCTTTCCCCCTCTCTTCTGCTCCATCTCTCAGCACAGCATTTCCCCCAACTGCAGGACAACCCCACTGCGGAGGGCAGACTGGGGAGATCTCCTTCCTCGGGCATGGAGGCAAATCCCATCCTCTCCTTGTCCTTCCTCCCCTAGACAAGGAGCTGAGGATGGAGACTAGGGAGGACAAATCACCACATCAGAACCTCATGGAAGAGGCTATTTTGAGCGGCTCCACAGCACAGGAATCCAACGGGGAGAAAAAGCCCTGAAGATCCTGCACAAGGAGGGGCTCCAAACCCAGCCCAGGGTGTCCTGAAGAGGAAAGACCCACCCTGTGCCAGAAAGGTGGCCAGAGCTTCAGCCAGGTCTCAGATCTTGTAGTCCATGAGCAGCTTCATCATGGGGAGAAGCTCTACAAGTGCTTGGAATGTAGGAAGAGCTTCAGTCGGAGCTTCAGCCTGATCCAGCATCAGATGATCCACACTGGGAAGAGGCCTCTACAAATGTCCCAAGTGTTGGAAGAGGTTTTGGAGCAGCTCCAATCTTCTCACACATCAGTGAATTCACACAGGGGAGAGGCCCTGACTGGAGGAAGGGATTCAACTGCAACTCCACTTTCATCAGGCACTGGTCCATCCACACCAGGGAGAGGCCCTGCAAGTGTGGGGAATATGGGATGATGTAAGGGTCAGCCCAAAGATCTTGTTTTGCCTCCCAATCATCGGGACAGAGACTGGATGACCCTAAAAGACAGACCCTGGCCTGGCTGATGGGAGGAGATGTTTTCTAATCACTGTAAGTGCTCTGCTCCGCGATACAGTGATTTCGGGCAGAACGGTACAGCACATACCTGCTACCTGAAACTGTGCTGATTAGCAACGGGCCTCACTCACAATAGCCCATAAATCTCCCTGTCTTTTTGGCCAGATGCCACTTGCTTTGGAAAAAGACTTAAAAACTGTGACTCTTTGAAGGGACTCTCAAGATCTCCCCTGCATCTATTGACTGAGCCACGAGAACTCTCTTGTCTGTTGGTAGCTATATTCCATCCTCCCTTTCTCTCTCCCTACTTTGTTACTTTGGTTTTTTTAATCTCTTTCTCTCTCTCCCCTCTATCGCATAACTGTGTTGACTAGCACTCAATAAAGTGCTTTGCTGTTTGTTGAAATTGTAGTCCCTTGCTTGTTTGCCTTCTTTACACCTCGAGATCGAACAAACCATCACAATTTCTGCCTTAATGTTAAAGCAGATCATGACAGATGAGCTTCAGGTGGAGCTCCAACCTGATCTGCTACCAGAGAACTCACACCAGGGAAAGCCCATACTAGTGTGGGGAACATGGGAAGAGCTTCAGACAGAGGTCCCAACTGATCATCCACGAAAAGACCCACATCAGGGAGAGGCACTACGGCTGTCATGAGTGTGGGAAGAGATTTCAGTCCAGCTCATATCTCCTTGAACACCAGCAGATTCACTCAGAGGAGAGGCCCTTCCACTGCCCCGACTGCGGGAAGGGCTTCAACCACCATCCTCAGGCACCAGCACATCCACACTTGAGGAGAGGCCCCACAAGTGTTCCAAGTGTGGGAAGCTCACACAGCTCTACCTTGACCAAATACCAACAGAGACACCAGTAAGGGAAGCCCTGCAAGTGCCCCAGCTGCAGGAAGAGCTTCTTGCACTGCTTCAACTTCATCCCCCATCAGAGGACCCATGTTGGGCAGAGCCCTGGTGATCCACATTCCCGGTGATCCACAT
>VXBU01018960.1:210541-304131 GCA_013400315.1 Bombycilla garrulus | reverse complement strand
ATACATACATACAGTCTGTTTACTGGTACTTGTAAGTCTTATTTACTTTAATTTTAAGATGGGACAAAAGAAATTGGTAAATTTGCAATTAGTTTCAAGAGATTAGATTCCCCAAGTCCCATTTTGCAGACTTAACTGTATCTGATGCAGAACCTCAAGTTGTATAAAATGGCCTGTAATATCCATTGGTATTGTGTATAATGTCGACATGTACTATTCATTCCCTTTTTCACTTTGTACAATATAAATTAACCTCAATAATGTAATGACCTGCACCTTACCAAAGCTTTCTTCAGTAAAAGTACAATAATCTTCTTGTCTGTTGTTTATGCAGAGAAATTCAGGAATGTTTCTCTGTGAATGCCAAAGACATAGCAAATTAATGTACTGCCTGTTGAAAGATGTGGCTGCAGGAGCCAGTGTGTCTTTTGGGATTCCTAGACTGAAGAAATTCATGGTACTGTGAGGAGACAGGCTGTAGAGTTTTTGTACAAGTGTGTAAATCATCAAATCAAGCACAGATTACTTTAGGACGCTTTCTAAGGAAGTTTTCTTTTACTTGGCATTTGTGGGGAAGTGTAAGGTGGGTCAAGCCAGGTGCTGCAGTCCAGTCCATACTTAGTGCACTCCAAGAGGAGTCTGCTCTCCTTGGTTATGGTCAGGGCTCAGCAGAAAGGTCAGCTGGAAAATACAGAGTTTGTGGGTGGCTGAAAGCAGTTTTGATTTTGGGCTGCATTCTTCCAGTTGTAGTAGGTGGGAGACACTTGGTTTGGCTTGGAGTTATCTCACAGGGAGGTTTCTGTGTGTGCACAGTGATGGACTTGAGGTGATGCAATCGTGCATCCCAGACTGGGCAGGTCATGGACCCAGCTGACACAGTTCAGAGAGTGTCTTCAGTCTCTCCTGTTCACACTGTCATGTGTTGTGAAACTAAACAGAAGAAATGAGCAGGATTTCAGGCTGGCAGGCTCTTCATTAAGCCTCTGTCAGGATGATCTGAGGAGTTAAATCAACCACGGCTGTAATTCTGTTAAGACCTTGTATGTCTGTTGATGTAGTAAAAGGAGGAGATAATTCTGTCTTGCCCTGATGGTCTTGTTTGGTGACATCAAACCCTTGTGACAGCAGTAGTTAAGAGTTCACTGGATCCAGAGTACAAACTGGAGGGTCCTGGGCTATTCCTGACAGTGTTCAGGGTGCTCTCACAGAACTGGGATCCGAATCCCGGCAAACAGAGGACACATGCTCCATGCATGGAAAACACCCAGCTGCTGGTTGTTGGAGTTGTCCTTACGTTTGTTTGTTTAATCATCTGACTGAAAGATTGGTTGTTTCAGTAATCATCATCTGGACTAGCCACACTTAAACTGCTTTTATTCACTAGTTTTCAGAGCTTGCTTCTTACTCATATGGAACAAGTGAGGAAAGAAAAAGGGAAAAAAAAGGTTTTTTACAAGGTAATACCTATACAGCATTCAAACACAACAAAAAAGTGTTTGTATTGTGTATGTTTTTTTTCCTCTATAAATAACATAGTTCCTGTCACACTGAGGGCACTCAAGGAGATCACTGTTGGTTTATTTACCTGTTGCAATTGTGTATTCTAGTGTGGATGGGATCTTGTATTTGAACCATCCCTTTGTTCATGAGGCAATGGCAAAATTGGGGGGGCAGAATGAAAAAAAAATTATTTCCTTCACAGTGATGCTTTTGTGTAGTTGCATTGGAGGGAGGAAGGGCTTTTTATTCCAGGTTTTCCAGCATGCTATCAGTGTAGATGTTTCTGTCATTTATAACCTTGGCAGAAAAGTGAAACTTGATCTATTGAAAATTGATGGCAAAACTCCTAATGTTTAAAGAGGCCAAACTTTGAGTTAAAAGATCTTATCCAGGGGATCACAAAGGAGCTATATTTGTGAGTATTTTTTAATGTCTTTTCATCATTCCACACATTCTATTGCACTAGAAAATACTGAAGGTCTTATGCCAAAAAGATTTCCCTTTTTTTTTCCCCCCTGGGTAGTGACATAATAAATACAACCAAACCAAAGAGATTTAGTAAATTTGCAGTGCACTGAGATTGATGTGTATTTCTGGTGCCTGTAGAAACCAGGAAGGAGTGTTCCTTTCTTTTCAACCTTAAATCACATCTGAACAGTACTCTGAGTGTTGTCTAGCACAGGGCTAAAAGCAAAACACTGCATCCAAGTTTTAGAGGAACAGTAAAAAAAATCACAATGTCCCTGCAGTCAGATTACAAATTAGCAACCTCTAGCTATCAAGTTGCTGCCTTAATATAAATCTTTTCTCTTCTCCCTGTAAATGTGGGCTGTGTTTTAGATCATTTCAGACAAGCATTTGGGGATTAGTAACAAGAAGTGAGCATTAATTCAATTAGAGGACAGAAGATGAACATACAAGGTGGCATGGGGAATTGACATTGGGAGCCCAAGTAACAAAGACATCTCTATAGCTAGGAGAGGACAGTTTCATCTGTTCAAGTCAGACTTGGCTTTTGCCTGGCATAAATTTTACTTACAAAACAGTGGTTGAAAGAGTTGTATTTACATTGCAATATACTTTGTGTCATATTTTGTGAACTAAGCCTGGCTTGACACTAGAGGGGTGAAAGATCTGGAGAGTGGATGCATGGTGATAACTTTCAGTTCATTTTGATACATTAAATATTCATTAAAAGCTCAGCTGAAAGAGAAAATAAATGTTTAGTTGAACCAGTAAGGAGAAGCTGAAATCACTGGTACTTCTCCAAAAGTGTAACATCTTACCTAATGTAAGTTAGGTGAATGTTCCTGTGAGGGGAAGGTGAGATATGCAATATTAGGCACTGGTTTCTTTCTGTGAGAGATTGTTGTGCAAGTGACATCTCTCTATAAAGTAATAGCCAAAAGTCACTATTCTGAGCACAGGAGAAGCTTTTTCGTTCTTTCATTTGATACATTTGGACCTAAAATGCATATCCATGCACTTCTTATTCTTAAATGCCATGTATTTACAGCCTGGAAACAAATCCTTTCACACTGCATTTTCCAGGCAGGAGCACACTGTCACTATGGGAGTAAGCCCTGGATCTGTAGGCTTTTCTCACTCCTTCTATGACACTCTCATTTGTGGATGATTTTCTGCTAATCTGAGTCTTCATCTGAAGAACATGGGCACTCTGCACAGTCAGGAGTGTGCGAGATGCTTTTGTCTCTGTCCCTGCACAATTTCTAGCTCAAGTAGAGCTTGGACTCTGTCAGGAACTCGGGTTCTGTGGTAATGCTAAAAACAAATGCAATGTGCATATACAGATGTGTGTTTGTGTATATTTGGTAGGAAATGTCACATCACAGCAAACTCTGCTCTGGCAGATTGATGGAGGAGTGTGACGCGCACAGCGAACACTTCCAGCTCCCAAACAGCTTCATGGGGCTCAGTTACTGTCTGCAGGGTGTCTCACTGTAGGGACAGGAATGATCCTGCTGCTTTCTCTGCAGTTGTATATCTTCTTTATTTCATGTAAATTTGGGCTAATAAACTGTTGCTGAATTTGCAGTGTGTGAAGGGCAGTAAGGTTGTCTCCTACTTCTCTGTTCTCTCCATTCCTTCCTGCCATTTCTTCCAGTCCTGAAGTCTCCTTCTCAGCCTCAGTTCTTCTCAGACATCACCTCTGCTCAGTCTCCCTCTCCAATTCCTACTTTTTATCTTACAAAAATGAATATAGTTTTTACATGAATTACTGTGCAGGTTTATGGTCATGACTTTGTCAGAAAGTGGTGGAGCCACACAGTTAAAGAATGAATAGGAGATGCTTCTCCCTCTGAAAATGACACACCTGTTTATTTGTTTATTTTAGGCAACTAGTGCAAAAACAGACCAAGTAAAAGAAAAAAATTTGTTTGCTGGTAAAAATAACATGAAAGTGTGTCACCAAAGTAATGACAGGCCAGGTGTTTATTAAAATGGAGGGATCTAGAAAACAAGTAGTGCAAGACCTACGGTTTCACCTCCAACAGCCACTAAAGAAGTCATAGGACACTGAAATGTAAATGCATTGAAGGGTTTTGTTTTCAAAAGGGATGTAACAGATCTCACCCTGATCCTGCATATGATCCCTGAATCTCACAGCTCCTGATCTGTCACGGGAAGATTGGTGGAATCTTCAAGCATCACCTTCGTGCCTTGCACAGAGTATCATGTGGTCCTCTTTGAGACCCACTTCAATTTTCACTTTGGCTGTTAAGTGAGTTAGTATATAAAATATTGACACTGAAAGAGGAAAAACTCCCTTTTTACCCAAGTGTAAGTGATCTTGAAACAAAATACATGTGATAAAACAATGATTTCTTAGGCAGGTTTAATGAATAATTGATTTTTGCTTCTCATGACATTATCGGTGTAATTAAATCTGTGGCTAAAGAAGTAAGACAGAAGGTATTATCCGCTAAGATACTGAATCTCTTTATCCCACCACTGGCAAAGTACTGTCACCTGTTATTAAAGGCTCTCCTGCAGTCGTGTGGGTTCAAGGTCTGTTGTGTCACTAACAAGCCGTTCCTGTTTAAGTACTGACATGATAAAAATCCATGTATTCAATCTGTTATCTGCTTCCAAACGTGACCTAAATAAGCTTCCTTCGCTGCTAAACCTGCTCCTGTCTTTGGAAGCTGTACATTGAAATGATTCTTGTTTTGTGTAGATTGGTTTTTGTGCAGGGTATGTGGATATTGGTGTGTGTTTCCAGTTGATCTGTCACAGAACTATGGGTGCTCACTAACTTGAGTCACTCACTAGGCCCCACCAGATAGTTGCTGTTGTGAGATCTTTTGCTCTGTTACAAGCATATTGAAAAATCAGGCCTGAGGAATAAGAACAGAGGATAGGAAAGTAGTCTGAATGCAACTGGTCTTGGTCAGTGTGTATATCTTTAGAAAACATACCTATATGGGACTGTGGTTTCTTCACATGGGATCTGTCTTGGAGAAATGGGGCATAGAGGGTAATTGCAGAGGCCAAGCAAGGGTAAAACTAAAGGCAAGGGCTCAGTCTGCAGTTGCAGACACTGAAAGTGCATTGATTTAGAAATTGAGAGTTATATATCTATTACACTTGTCAGCTACTGTTGCTTTATTTTGCAAAATTAACTCTGAGAAGCAGTTTTTGAATTTCCACCAAGTAACGTCTCCTGACACTGCAGCAGTCTCCTGGAATAGCTCACTCCCTTGTGAAGCCTCTCTGTCATACATGTCAGCCTTGGATCCCTTACACAGTGAAGTGCTGGAATCTGTTTCACTGCAAAACTACAAGTCCACAAGTGAAAGAAGAAATCTAAATACTCTACTGTGCAGTGGGTCAGCATGTAGGGAGTTAAATGGCCTGATGTATTTCGAAAGTCAACAGAGATGTTTTTGCAGATGTCAAAGTTGTATCACACGTAAGAGAAGTCTCATTCAGTGGCTACTGAAGTCAGCAGAAAGACTCCCCCGTGGCTTAGTTTGCCTTAGGGACAGTCCCTCTGTTTCAGAGACTTGGGGAAGTGCTCCACTCACATTGTTAGCAGCTCTGATTGTGTTATAAATACTACACTGAACAACTGTTTCTGAAGAACTCCTGTCTGTTCAGCGATACTCAGCCCTGTGTACTGCAGTCTGTGTCTGAGTGTGGCAAAGCTAATGCTTTTCTTGAATCGCCACCTAAATGATGATACAGTAATCAGCACCACGTCAAAGTCACTGCAGCAGCAGCCTGGCAAAGCATAGTTCTTGTTCCTGCCATGCTGCAGGATGTTCAGACAATGCCTGAGCTGGCTTGCACCATCAGCACACTATGCATCCTAATACTAGTTCTGCCATTAGTGCTTTTTGTCATCTGATCATTGTGTGTCTGATACACTTGCAATGCCTGTAGCACTTCTGCCTGTTTAGCTGTTTCTCAGGGGCAGAGTGGTGGTATAATTATTGTCTGCAGTGTTTTGATCATAAAAACAACGACAAGTGTAATTACTGGCTACAAGTTAAATTGTGCATCTACCAAAACTACACAGCTGCCATGTGATGTACTTCTTAAATTCCTCCTTTGCTTGAAGGCAAGCCAAGTATTTGCTCCTTTCTATAATTATCTAAGATGTACCTGTTTGATTTTTCTGACAGATATCTTTGTCACTGCAGCCCCCACCAATACATACTGAGTCTGAAGTGTTCATCTGAATGACTTCAGGGTGAAACAGTGTTTGTGTGGAGGTCTTTATGGACCAAGGGCAAACTGCTTTCTCATGCACAAATATGAACATGAGTGTGTTCGTGCATGCCCCAGCTGCTGCTGAAGTCTATGAATTAGGGATGTGTTCAGTCCTGCCAACAGATTTTGTACCAGTCTTGAAAAGGGATGATTTTTGTATGCCCAGTGCTTCATTATGCATATAAAATACACATTAGTAAACCTGTGTTTTGATTCCACAAGATGTACTTGCATGATTTGCTATGGATGGCTATTCTGTACTCCAGTTGCTGAACTTTCAGCTGAAACAAGTATTTCTCAATGGGAAGAGTAAGTGTTTCAGATTAGAATTAAGTGGCTAATCATTAGGAATTCAATTGGCATGAAATGCACAACATTAATCATGATGCACTAATGTGTCAATGATGTGGATGTAGCACGTGTGCTCCACTGAAATTTGCTAATTGATATGTCTGGTTTTTATTGAAAAGGATTAATGTGGCTCTGTTGTTAAGCAGTATATGTGACTGTCAGACCTGCACAGGTTTTAAAGAGACTGCCCTGCTGTTCAGGGAGCACATTAGTGAGGTTTTTGTTTATTTGTTTGTTTGTTTTCTGAAATCTGATATTAAAATTGCCACCAATGATGTATCTTGAATAAACTACTGTCCTTACCTTGAGTATCTTTTATGTCCTGACAAGGGAGTTCCAGCGGGAGTAGGGGTCAGAGGCATTGGTGTTTTGTGTAGATCTCATCCAGTGTGGAGGAAGGGCATTACCACCTGCCTGACAGCTTTCACCAGTAGCCTCAGCCCCCAGAGGCAAGTGCCAGCTGTGCTCTTGTGTCCAACAGGCTGCGGAGGACCTCTGCATCTGAGTCCCAATGCCAGAGAGCCAGAGTCCTGCACCTGGGGCTGTTTCTGCACACTCTTGCAGTTTTCTGTGTTACCCTGAAATGTTTTTGATCTCTGTTCTGGAACGTCTGAAAATATGATACTATAACGTAACAAATATTGATGAATATTAAGCTGAAAAAACATCTGGCTTATTCTAAATTACTTCAGATAAAATGTTGCTATTTCCCAGCATTGTGGAAAATTCCCTTCTTGCTAATCAGCAGTTAGTGCGTGTCTCTGAAACAAAATTATTCCTTGTGTTCATTTTGCTTTTTGGCCATGTGAATTCCTGTGTTGAGAATTAAAAAAGTCTCCTATGTTTAATGCCCGAGGGCACAAATGTAACCTGTTCAAATATCATTCTTCAATTATCCTTTGAATCATCTTCCTTGAAACTCTTCTCAGACTCCATAAAATACCTTTCTGACTAGCTATCAAAAAAATAGTACATCTGTTCTTTCAGTTCATTTCCCTAAACTGTAATCAAGCACTGTCCGTGCAGCAAAAACTGAAAAGGAATGTCTATCTGGAACAGCATTCTTCACTTTTATTATTGGAATATGCATTAATATTCCCTTATCAAACATATCCATTTAACAAATCATTCATTTTCCTTCCATATTCAGCTATTTTTAAAAGAAAAATGCACAGAAAGCCATTCTTTCCTGATCAGGAGGGCTAAGCTTGATTTATTTCTTATTCTTGTAGTTTCATGGAACCTAAAAATAGGTTATGGTAACTAGCCTATTGACCTCTCTTTTGTTGAAACATAGCTGAAAGATTATAGGTCTTTACTACATCTTGTCTAAGCTGCCATTTATATTAAGAATGTGTAGCACGGAGCAATTATATTTAGGCTTAGGGTAAAAACTTGGGTGTCTTAGGTTGAAGTCTGTTTCGAGCCTGGTTAGTGCAATTAGAAAAGTGTGTGATTCATCCAAGTTTTTGGTGGTTAAGTACTGGGGACAAGGCACTCAAGCACTTTGGAAAGTGTTTCCTTTTCTGTCTCCACTCAGAGGAAAAGGAACAGAGGGAGCACTTCAACTACTCAACTTTGAGGCTTTTTTTTTTCTTTTTCCAGTTGATGTGGAGGTTTCTGAAGTTCCTTGAGCAGGGAAGGACTGCAGGCCAGGTGCCTGAGTCTGCCAAATCCAAAAGAATCATTCTGCATCCACTCTGCCCACTTTCCACTGGCACAGGGCTCCCACCAGGTTCAGGGCAGAGGAGAGTTGACCTGAAGCAGCCACAATTGGGCACTTTCTTGTAGGTCCTTGCAAGGCAGCAGCAACTATCCAGACATGTCTGACTGGGGTTTGCTTTTGGACAGAGTCCAGCTGCATCTTTCGAGGCAGGATCTGTCCAGCTGCAGGAAGTGCTGCTCTGTGGTCCAGGTGTGTAAGGTATGAAGAGAAATGGTGCTCACCCACCTTCCCCAGCAGCAAACATGGGCTCTCCAGGGCTCCATCCTGACCCTGTGTGTGCTGGCACTCAGGAACTGCTGCTGTGCTGCACCAAAGAGAAGAGCTAAACAGCCCCAGCGGACCAGAGGATCTCCTCCTGTGATGGCCAAGCACCATTAGAAAGCTGTGTGTCATGCCTGAGGTCTGTTTAGCTCAGGAAGAAGGGGAACATTTATTTGTTTTAAGATAATTAGAATAGTCACTTGGTGTTGGTTTTCCCGAAAGACTGAGATGCCACGGCTTTTCTGAGATTCCCAAGTGCCTAGGATGTAGGCAGTTGAAAGTCTCACTCAGGGACTCAAGAAGGCAGTTAAACCATTCATTAACACCAGTCTTGGTGGGCACCCAGCAATGTTAAAAGTCAGACCTGGGTTTAGGGCAATCACAGCACCTGGGGTGGAGAAGGCCTGTAGGTAGCCAAGTTGTTACGTTGGCATGTGAGATGCTTGGTCCGATCAGTGCAGAAGCAAAGCACTCAGCTCCTGCTCAGTCAGAGCCTATAAATACATTCAATTAAATGAAGACAATTGTATGTTCATCTTCAAGGCAGTATTCAACTTCATGCAGTGTTTGGCTCCATTAATTCTCAGCCTTTGACTGTTCTTGCAAGTGCTGAAATCCCAAGGAAAACATAAGGTCCATTAAGACTTGCTGCTTCCCCAGGCATACAGATAGCACACAGTGTGCAAGCACTAGGATTCCCAAGCTGGGTTTTTTAGTCCTGAAATATCACATATAAACTTATTTTAATATGTCTGTAAAAAACACCAAAAAACTAATCACACAAAAAGCCAGCAGTTTGGGGAAAAAAAAAGATTGTGGTGAAATTAAGAGGTTTTTTGAGCACTAGCATCTAGTAAAATTTAAAATCCGTGATTATTCAATAGCTAAGGAAAATAAAACTATGGCAGGGGCTAAAAACGTCTTGCTGATACGCCCTTTTTGAGCAGAGCTACCATCAATAATTCTTGTTCTGTGCATTAAGCTTTAATGTGTAGACAGGCACTCTGTGCATAGCAGGGTGTCTGTGGAGTCATCAGTGAGGGCTAATAAATGCCTGTCATATGAAGAATACATTACAGAGGGAGCCAAGTTATGTGAATCATTTAGTTACCATTAGTCATTTTTCATTAATAGTTTTAACTGTAGTATTATACACTACGCATTAGGTAGGATAGAGAGGATAACGCCTGTGAGATGTACTTTATCATAAAAATAGAGATTTCTTCCAAAGTTGTGTGTTGTTGGTGGGGATCAGGATGAACGTTTTAGCTGTGATCTCAACGGTGTCTTTTTTTATTTATTTAAGACTACAGGAACCCAGATGGGAAAGGAAATAATTTCATCACATGGTTTGGCATTAACCAGCACTGGCCATTTACATTAATGGCAACTGAATAGTAATAACTGTGCTGGAAATGGAAATATCCATAAGCATGTTTAATACTGGGTATTAAAAATAGCACTGGAAAGTAATTTCTACAATAGCAAATGCATTGCTCCAAGCTGGTGTGTTCCGTTCTGGGATGTGAATCTGTTCCTGTGATCCTGTTCAGCTGTCACCTTTGAAGCACAACCAGACTGGGACCACTGGGGACAGGGGTGGGAGAGAGCAGGGAACTGTCCATGACCCTGCTCTGGACTCCAGTCACTGCTGGGCAGGACTCCTTTTCCTGACACATTGTTCACTTGAGGACTGGATGAAGCTGGGGTCCTGACAGTCAGTCAGCATGTAATAAGTCAGTAACAAGAATAAATATGTTGAATCTTACTTCTGCTCATAAATTTTTTCCCTAGGATAATGTGCTTCTGCCACTTTACATTTTTTTCTTTTTATTTTTTTTTCCCATTACTGTCTCCTCTAAACTCACAGATTCTGATTTCTAAATGTAATAATAGCACGGTTGGGCATACATGTGAAGATGTATCCTTCCCAAGATGCAAAGCATTTAACAGAGAAAGAGGTACACACTTGAGGTGTGATAAAATGGCTTGTTAGCATGGATTTAAAATGACTCTCAAATTTGCATCATTTTCAACTTACATCAGTAATGTTCCACTTCTAAAACTAGTCTCCAGTAGTCACAGAGGCTCCAAGGAGATAGGGAAGAAATTAAAATAAATTTTAGAAACTCTTACAAATACTTTGAACAGCTTTTTCTCAACTGTGACAAAATTGAAAGTGAAGTTTGATAGTTCAGTATCTCTGAAAGTTAGAAAGGGATGTTGTAATTCTCTTTGGAAGAATGAGATACTGCCTTTTAAAGCATTAAAAGCTTTGGTCTCTGCTTTTGATGAGTTGTGAAATATCAGCTCCAAAACATGTAATTGTCTTGGAACTAAAATTTGCACATATTCCAACTCATGCTGCTACTATCCAGTGGGAAATGAATTTGCACTGTAGGGGGAAATATACACAATTTTTATTTTTGAAGTAAATTACTCTTGCTACTATTATCTGTGTTAAGTGTCCCAAATTAATTTATTCTGTATGTTCCAAAAGTAATTTACTCATACGTATGGACATGAATTTTTGATTTTCTGAACGATGTGGAACTGTCAGATGTGAATTTAACCACAAATCAGATATGTTACAGAGTCTGTTGCTGTTCCCTTGGGACAGGCCCACAGGCAGGAACAGTATCCAGCCTGCAGTTCCTTGCAGTAATTTTCTGTGACTGAAATAATGCAGTGTCTGGAGGATCAGAACATGTGTCTGTGGCAAGTGGGACTCCAACCATGATGTTTGTTTCTATGCACCACTGAATGACTCCTGAATTTTAACACTATATCTGGTGCAGAAATAACCTTTGTCTTTACTGCTTGATTTTAGAATAAGGTTAATGGGGGAAGCATTGGAAAACAGTGATTAGGACATCGCTATATATCTGTAGGGGAAGTAAATTTAAGTGATGCTATCAAGCACTAGCCGACTTGCATATCAGATGAATCTCAGGAAAAGTGATTTGGACATATAAATATTCCCCCTTTCTGGGTTGTGTCTGTGTGCTGACTATCAGCACCACTAGCTTCTTAAATGAGTAGAAATATTTCACTGTTTTGCATTCTCTAGGGCTTAATTTTTGTAAGTGAACTGCTGATTCAGTTCTACCTCACAAAATAACTCAGTTTGGCAATAATTCAAGGCTAAAAATGTGAGCTGTAACTGCCTGCTCTTTATCAAACAAGCAATTACACAGAACAGTGCATCATTCCAGCAAGCAATGTTTAAATTCTTCTAATTGTGTTTTAGAAAGTGATGTCTCCTGGTTTTGCTTTTGTTCCTCAGTGGCTCCCAGCACTCTGGCTGTGGCCAGCCCACACTGTGATAGTGTTTGCTCCGGGCCTCTGCAGGCTTTGAGGGGTCAGGGCTGGTGAGGAAATGCTAATGTGTTTTTCTTGTTACTGAGTTTATCGATCCTTTAACCAGACTGAATCATCTGACTGGGCCTTGATCTGCTTTCTGTGTCCTTTCCCTCCTTTAGCAGCCACTCAGCACTAAAGGTTTTACCAGAGCATTGCACAAGGTCCTTGTATATCGCATTCCTACTTCATCTGTGTATTATTTGTACTTCTTCAGATCTTACATATAGATCTGCAGGGTTTACATAAGATCTAGATTTTTTTTTACCTTAAGGCTGAGATGGACTGTATTCATGTAGCCAAGCCCACCATTCTCTTGCCACTGGTAAGGTAAGAGGGCCACTGGATTAGATAGTCTTTGGATGGGATACTCCAGAGGTGCTGAGAGGAGCCTGTGCTTCCCCTGCATGCTCATTTTTGAAACTGTGGTGCAGGACAGAGGTGAAGGTGTGTTTTCTAGGACTGCTGTAAAAGCTTCAGGCAGCCAGCACTGTGGGATATTTCAAAGTGCAGTTCTGACATAAAATAGCTGCTGCACAGAGACGTTAAATATGCAGGTCCTGTGCTCTCAGCTGATGCTGGGAAGGGCTTCTTGAGTTTCTCATTTTGAAACTCCATTGGAGTTCTGAAAACTGGGAAAACTTTTCTCTCTTCCTTTCTTCTACCCCTCCCCCTTCCTCCTCCAAAATGTAATGAGAAAAAAAGAGGCTCGGTGGCCCAAATAAAATCCACAGGGAGGCTGGTGCAGGCTCTAAAATTTCCAGTTTGGTCTATTTTTGCCCTTGTTGCCAGTGTCTCAGAGGTGGAGTGCAATAGCTTGGCTCAAGTCCTTGTCTTTGGTGTGCCAATAACTGTCTGACTCTGAAATGCTCTTAGCAGGATTGTTTGATGATGGAAAAGGAGAAATAGGTGTATATTGGGTGGTTTTTATCAGGACTGATTGTGAAGGGTTGTGAACAATAAAATACTGCAGGAAGTCAGATATTGGATCTTGGGCTGTGTTTTTAATCACTTGGCATTGTGTATAAATAAGCAGGTTTGTGAAGCAGAGTGGTGTGTTTGCATGAATGCTTTTCAGAACCAAGGCATGTTTCAAAGGAAGAAAATTGTAAAAGCCTCATGGTGGTTTGATGATATGGGTTGATAGACAGTGATCACCATTAAAAAACTGAACATTTACTACAAGTTCAAGGCTAAACCCAGAACAGCACATGATTCCCCTGAATTTGGAATATTTATTGCTTCTGCCAGTTGAGACACTGTTGTCTGATAAGGAGTGATCTCTGTGGATAGCCATATAAATTAATATCTTAGCTCATATGGAAAGCATGTACTTCATAGATAATTCTGTATCTTTTGATAAAAGCCTTGAAAAACACTGGCAGAATATACTTTCCCTACTTTGGTTGTTTTTCCTTGTTATTGCAGACATCCTAATGAACCCAAAATGGAAGTCCTAAAAATTGGATTGTGCTGTCAACCCATGTCACAGCAGTGCAATAGTTGTTTTATCATTTGCAGCTACTTCTGTAAGTGATGACTTCTAAGCTATAGCCCTACATTTGAGCAGTGTGCAGTAAATCATATATTCCAAATCAGTTTAAAATGAAACAGAGATGAGATTCCTGCCTGTTCACGTGGGACTAAGAAGTGATTAATAAAACCTAAAAGGAAAAGTCTGTTATAGCCACTGCAATTATAAATAAGTTTTATAGTTCCATCTCCCCCCCAAATAGTAAGGAACCTCTGGTACTTGTGTAATAATTTTCAGTGCAGTAATTTTCAGTCTTATATAGGATAGAATTGCATTTACCTGGTGTTGTTCCTGCTGTCTGCTTCCTGAACTCTCTCTTTTGACCCTTTTTTGGATGAGTTGACTGCTTATGAGACACCTCTCCATTACTGCTGTTTAAAAATCCTGTGCTCACATTCCCGGTTTAGGAGCCTGGGTGACATGTCAGCTGGTTAGGTGCCTGCAACAGATAAATGTTGTGATATAAGGAGGGCTTAAGTGAAAATCAACAGTGAAAGCCCTTCTAGCAACACAGAGCACATTTGAATGTATTCTTCAATACATCAAAGAGCTGGGCATCACCAGGGTGCTGTTCAGCTGTGAGGCTCTTCAAGCTGTATTGAGTGAGCCTCTCAGTCAGTGTTCTAAGGATTATTGGACCCCTCACCATAATTTTTGGGCTCTGCTGCCTTCTGTGTTGCCTTGGCTTCATGCACTGCTGGGTGCTGAGACCTTCATTCAGCGGAGTTCATAGTTAAGTCTGAGCTTCAAGAGTGAACTTGAATAAATTGCCAAATTGAGGCTTGTATGGGGAATGCTGTATTACTAAATCTCCATCTTTTTTACATAAGATATTAGCTGCAGTTGCCAACTGCCAATCTGACAGTGTGGGTGAATGTTGGAGAGGCAGTGATTAGGGGAACCGAACTGTGTGGTTGTTCTTCCTCTGCTCTCTTCATTATTCATAAATTCACAATTAGTGTCTCTGTAGTTAATAATTCTCTATGCTTCTGTACAGCCTGCAATCAGAGGATCTCTAGTACTGTGTGAACATCAATGAATCAGCATCCTCTCACTTTTCTGTGGGCAGTTTTAATCCTGATTCAGTGTCTTGCCCAGTGTGCAGGTGTGCTCTGTTCTGCCCTTAGAGCACTGAGCTTTCATTTTTTAAGATCATTACTCCAATGTACTAAAAGCAGCCATCTAACCTCTAAGATTGATTTGGGTTGGAAGGGACCTTAAAGATCATCTAGTTTCAACCCCCTGCAACAGGCAGGGACACCTTCCACTAGACCACATTCATTTACCAACAGCACTTGTTTTTCAGGGTTAGATTCACAATACTGGCAGAAGGGGAGTTACTGGTGTGTTTTCCTTACTTGTTAGCTTGGTGACTGTAGCTAATGTTTCTCAGCCTGAAGGACATAATGTCAGCTCTGTGACTTTGAATCATACAATAGTTTGGGTTGGAAGAGACTTCTAGAAGTGATCTAGTCCAGTCCCCCTGCCATGGGCAGGGACACCTTCAACTAGATTAGGTTGCTCAGAGCCCAGTACAACCTGGCCTTGAACACTGCCAGAGATGAGGCCTCTACAGCCTCTCTGGGCAACCTGTTCTACTGTTTCATCACCCTCATTGTAAAATAAATTCTAAATCTACCCTCTTTCAGTTTAACCCATTCTCCACTTGCCCAATCACTCCGTGCCCTTCTCCAAAGTCCCTCTCCAGCACTAGGACACTAGTTTTTGGAATTAAGGCATTTTAGATCTAATTTGCACTAGAATAGATGTTGCTTATTTGTATGAAATCATACTACAGAGACCAAACAGGCTGCAAGCATATTGCCTGATAGCTGAGCAGTGAGTGAGTGTGAGAGAGGGACCACTGATTGTCCCACATACTGCTGACTGCCCTGTTGGGTGAAATGGTACTTCATTTTTCTGACTGTTTTGATTTTCTTTGCGTGTGGCCAGAATTGTTCCAGTTCTGTACAGGGGAAATAAAATATCTGGTTTGGTTAAAAATGTGGGATTTTGCACTGGGCAATAATTCGCATATTTCTGCAGATGTGTTTCAACAGCTCTGGGTGTTTGCTATTAGTGTAGTGTTATAAATAAAGCAAGGTGTGTTTGTAACACATAGAGAAGAAAGGTTGTGATCTAAGAGACTGAAATAAATGAAGTCTTTCTTAAGAGAGAATGAACAAATTAGGCCAGCTGAGTATCTTTTAATTCATAGAAACCTTCATCTGAATTTGCCTCCAGTCTCCTGATTTGATCAGTATGTTAGCAACCTTCCTAATGAAGTTATGTCTTATCTAATAAGCTTTCTAGGCTTATTAGGCAATGCTTAAGTTTTAAGATAAAATTCCAACCATTAGAAATCTCTTCAATCTCTTCAGAGTGGGTAAGTTTCTGTAGCACTGAGCAGACTCGCAGTTGGCAGTATTTGAAGTGGTCACAGTATTAAACACTGAAGTGTAGTTTGCAAATGGGGATCATTGCTTAGAGAGGAGCTACAGGGACAGTTTTGGCTGTATAAAGGTTTAATTTTCAACTTCATCTTTAGAGAACTTTCACTTCTCCTTTACATTTGATTTTCTTCATCAGCCTTTGCACAGAGTCCATCAGTTTCAGTGCTGCTCTGTCACGAACCTATGCATGCTTTCATCAAGTAAGGGGTTTCTGATGACACGCTCATTGAAATCTATCCCCATTTGCCTGATCTTGATTGCATTCAGTTCACAAGGTGATGTGTTGCATGATTTCATTAAATGCCTGATGCACGCTAGGCCTTTTCAAGATTGACAAAATAGGCATGGTGAAAATGTCAGTAATCTTCCCCAGAAATGCCAGTCATTTTCTTACCAGCACGCTTCCATACAGCTAGTGTGTTTCAGCTTTTTCACTTTCTTCCTACTCAGCTTTGATAATATAAAAAAGTTGCAGTGGTAGCTACAGGTAAGTCTGCTGTTTCCACCCTAGAAATTACAGTGTCACAGAATCTTCTATCTCTCCTCTGCCTCTTGCTCCCTCTTTTCTCTGTCAGTGCAGCAGAGCATTTGATGCTACTGGGTCAACAGGGTTTTGTGTACAAAGAGGTGGAAGAAGGGAGCTGTTGAGGTCAAAATCTTTTGTAGTGATGTGTGCTAAATTTGCCAAGGGGCTCAGCTGATACCCTCTGCCTCAAGACTGCAGTGTTGACCAGCAGGAATCAACTCCTGGAGCAGTTTCAGTGCAGAAGGCACAAGTGCAAACGCTGCACATCATGCTTTGCTGTTTCCTAAGTAGTTCTTTGTGTAAAAGGAAAATTCATTTGTCAGCATAACAGCTGAAGCAAAATATATTTGTAACCTATACTGTGCTCTGAAGGAAACAGCAATAACATTTAATGACAAACTTTAATGTAAATTGTACTTGTTCACTGGAGTCCTCCTTTCCAATTATCAGCTTTACATAAACCTACTAAGAAAAATGCAGGTGGAATAACATGTCTGGTAATAGAAGCTCCAAAGGTAGTAGATTTTTACAGCAAAAGCAGACAGTGCCTGGAGGGATGTAATTTTTCCTATTGTACATACACATTATTTCTCTTTAGAACACTGAGTTTATATTCCAGTGGAAACAGAGCTAGTCCTCCTGTGCATGGGCTCTATAGGCTTCTTAAAGTCAGTGGAAGCATTCCTGGGAAAGCAGAATTGGACCTCTCATGTTTTCTGCTTCTGTAGAAACTAGACTGGATTTGTCCAGAGGCAAGTATTATAGGCACAAATTTTTCCAGAAACAGGACATTAAATATAGACCACCTCGGTGACACCTACAAGGTTAGATATTGTATTGCCTATCATGATATTGCATTATCTGCACGTGGCAGCGTGGATGTTTAAGGAGGTGGAAACTTTTGACTACAAAGTAAATTTCTTGCTACTGTATTTGTGTCCTGTTCACCTTGTTAATGCCTCCAGCAGTTTCAACAGCAAAGAGGGGAGGGAGACCTGTCTGCCAGGCTGGGGTGGCACAGGCACTCCTTCCGTGCTCCCATTTGGCATCATTTACAGCCTGCCATATTTTCCTGCTTTGTTTAGGTTGGTGAGGGGGAAAAGCCTGCAAGGAAAGGATAAAGAAATATCTCTTGAAACTGGGTTTGTCTGAAGGATGGTGATGTTTTCAGTTATTAGCCCAGGCATAGCTCTGGAGCAGGCAGGTTGGATGGAAGGGATGTTGGAGCTGAAGGCTCCTCACTCAGGCTGTAACTGAAGACAGTGAGGCTGCACCTCACTGATGATGGGCAGAGTAAGTTGATATTATTCAGGCTTGAAGTGTCAGGGGAAAAAAAGATAGCTTGAGGAAGGAATAAATCCATCTTCTTAGGCAAGGCTCAGTGTAGCAGCTCATTATGGCTGGAGAGCTTTACCTGCCACAGCCACAGTTACTGGGTTGCTCCAGGGGACTCCTGATTCCTCATTTGTCAGGATTATGGATATCCTGTTTGGAAACACCATTACAGAATGTACTTCCTCTTTGGTTTATTAGGAGCTACAAAAGCTCTTCCAAAAGTGCTCTCAATATAGTCTCTAATTTGTTTGGTCTTTGTGCTGTCCAGATAGCATACTACATGGTTACCTTTGACAAATTGTTATAAAATTGATAAAAAACACTGGTATCATGTTGGGAAAATAAATATTTTTTTCTTTTGGTGTTTTTTTATCTATTTCAGAAAAAAACATCATTTTAAGTCAGGATCCCGCTTTGAGGGGTTTCACTTCATCTATCTCTTAATAAAGCTTAGGTTAACATACAGGTCTCTAGACAGCATTTAGCCTGTATAATGTCACTGTTCTCTTTTGCCTCATCCTATTTCAATTTCTACTCTATATCAACAGCAATCTTCATCTCCTCTACACCTGAAGAGAGAATAGAGAAAATTGGACCTCCCAGCCTAGCCTATATGCATTAACCCTTCTTTAGCACAATCAGTGTAAAATAAAGAAAATTATATTAGGCAAGCATTGAGAGCTTATTCAGATGGATAATAAAAGGTCATATACTTGGCCGATTAAAGAGACATAACAGTACTGAATGCTTCTCCACATGACACTTGATACAGAATTTATCCTCTGCTTTTGTTAATATTTGCCCCATGTCCTGTTGCTTCTGAGAAGATAAGTTCTTTCTTCTAGTTCTGAAATTGAATAGCATTATCTGTACATCCAATTATAATTATTATTATTATTGTTAGTAAGCATGTGCAGTAGTGCTTAAAAGGTGCAAATTGGGTAAAAATTGTGCTTAGTCAAGAAAAGCTCTAATGGATCAGCAATAAAACTCTAGTAGACTCAGACAGGTGGTGTTGGAGGCAGCTTTGATATTTCAAGTTTAACCATTCCTCCAAACTTTATATTTGCATGAAATATTAAATGCAAGTCCACATAATGTTTAGTTTCAAGTGACAGCTGTTTCCTTTTAATTTGCACAAAGATATTGCAAAACCCAGAGGAATTTCTGTAATGAGATTTTAAAATCCCTCCTCTTTCCCCTCCTGGATCTCCCAGTGAGGACAACAGTTACTGTGCAAGAAAACCAGATGATGGCTGAGCTGTTGAAAATTTATGATTTAGTCTAAAACACGGACTTGAAGAAGAGGTTGTTTTTAGGTTTCCAGTCATGCATTTAAACACTTGTTTAGGAGCCTCCAAAGCTGAGGTTTGTACTCATTCCCTGGCTACTGGCACCATCCTGGGCAGGGGAGTGGCAGCTGCCCCTGGGCCCTGACAGCCATGGGGATTCCATTTAGGAGCTTAAATGGGACCAAAATGCAGAAAGTTTGGGCTTGCCCTGTGTTTTGTTAAGCTACACATGTATTACAGGAGTTAGTTGGAAATGTGGCCCATTAAGTGAAGATCTCATACAGATGAGGCAGATGAGAGGTTCTCATCCCTGTTTTACAGGTGAGGAAATGAAGTGTAGAGAGATTACATGGCTTGGTGGAGATCACCGGGAAGCCAAGGAGAGAATAACAATTGAATCAAGGTCTCAGGTCTCAGGAAGGCCGTTCTTCACCTTTAATTAGTCTGTCAGAATCATGCCATAGTTTCTTATACAGTGTATCAGTAATTGCAAAAGCATACACAGCAGCTTGTGTTTGGAGGGTTGCCCAGACAAGAAAACAAAACTGTTTGTTGAGCAAGTAATGGGATTTGTATGAAGGCATAATAAATGAAATTTATTTGAAGGTAGCTTAGTAGATAGGTGGTGTGGAAAGGCAAGGTGTACTCCATGCAGTGAAAAAATGCAGTAGTTATCTTTCTATTACATTACAGTGTGAATATCCCTACTAACTTCTTAACAAATCTGTTAGTGGTTTTCTATGTCTGGAAACATAATTAGAGTCGCTGGCAACAAATGCCACATCTGGCAGTGGAGAAGAATTTTGCACCTCTTGTTGCTGTGTCGAGGCAAAAGTGGAGCTTGGTGCCTGTGGCTTTGCTGCACAGTGCTGTGCAGAAGTGTAGGTGGTGTCTGTCCCCAGGGCCATGCTCATCTCACCCTGTTGAGGCAAAGAAAGAAATAAATTTAAAAAAAAGAGAACCATTATAGAACCTGTGGCTTCTGGTGAGGAGACAGGTAAAAACTTGGACCAACACCTGCTCTTCTCAATGTAATAGGTGTCTGAGTGGAGGCTCTTTCTCTGAACCCTTCAGAGGGGACTGCCTGACTGCAGCTCTTAACTGGCAGCATTATTTGGCATTCTGAATTTTGTAAAGATGATCCCTTAAAAGCTGAGAGACACCAGCTGATGCCTTTTTAATGTGTCTTAATGGCAAACAGTAACGACTTTTGTACATTCAATAGCTGACTTAATATTTTCTAAACTAATGATAGCTCAAGCTGTGGTGGGAGTATCAGACCTGTCCAGCTGATGTGAAGGACACACTGAAGTTTGGTTGAGTGGGAGCTAGCCTGTCTTTAACCTGTCCCTTGCCACGTCCCTTGTAAATCCATCCACAAGGACTACACCACAGTAACAAGGCTGAGCTCAGTACCCACCAGAGCTGGCCTTGGCTTTTCCATCTTTCAGTGGAGCTGTGTTGTAGCTCTGCTCAATGAAATCTGGAAAAACAGTATCGCTGGATTTCTATGCAGAGATGAGCCCTTCCCTAGCTGCAGGTTGTTGACTTGGGTGCAATCTGCTGAGGATTTTCAATAGCAATTTCTTGAGAGTTCTCTGAAAGCCATTTTCCCATTCAGTGTCATTTCCATACATGACAGCAGCCTTCTCTGAAGGAACACCCTAAATTACTAGGAAAGTTGACTCATCTGTTGCTTTCCTGAACAATAATCTTTAATTCATGATCTGTTCACTGTGGGCTGGGTGCTACTTAGCTGTGGATTTGAGAGGGAGTTGGGCTTGTTTGAAGCCTTCAGTATTAAGCCCACTTGGTTTGGTTGAATGTTTCTTGGAACATAAAAGCTTGGGAGGCTGATAAGGCACACGAGTTCTCTTACTAATCTATAATTTCTTTTAAGACATACTTTTGTATGTGATGCAGCTGTTAAAGAATAAAGAGACAAGCTAAGAGCTGGCCCACACCTTTCTAGAGATAGCTGTCACTTTGCAAAATCAGATTCTTAAAGGATTAAACAGTTAATATGCAGCTAATGATAAGAAGCAGGCCTTGATTTAAAACCCCATTAATGTCAATAGAAGTAATTCTTGTGAACTTCAGGTGTGGACTTCAGGTCCTAATGTAATACAGTATTTGAAGTAACCAGTCCTACACATGGATTGTCTCCTGCTGACAGTGAAAGTGCTGGAGGTTCACTCAGAGAATGATGTATGCAAGCTGAAGGTCTGGATGTGAGATTTTATTTTCTCTAAAAGCTCTCAAAGTATTAAAAAACTGTCTCTCTAGTTTGTTCTGCCTAACTTCCTGGACTGTTTCTTTTTCAGAAAATAATGTTGGGAAATGAACATACAGATGTATTGTTTTGATGCTGTTTTTTTCCTTGCCAGACCTAGACAAATTTGTTACTGATAATGTATTCCAGCATCTTAGGAGACTGCACTGCAATAGGCTTACGGGAACTGTTCATGTCATTAAGCTGCCATGAAAAATGACAAATTTGATTTAAAAAAATCCAGTTTTCTCAAATGCTGACATTGTTGAAATATTTTTTAAACCCCCATAACTGTTCCAGTGTGTTGTAGGAATCTCCTAAGTGAACAAAAGCAAATTTTGCATGAATCTAACTAAAAAAATTTTGTTTTCTTTCCTACTTTGACATCTGATTAGAATTCTGAAAGGGGTAAAGGCAACTTTCATGGTCTCATTCTCTGTGGGATACCTCAGGAGGCAAAGGGAAAAGACAAAGGTGTCTGCAAATGAGCCTAAGTTGGAGCCTGTGCCCTGTAACCATATCTCCTGTGTCTGGCTTGTGTGACTGCAGGGTGAATACCTGCATACAAAGCAGCTGGGAAGTTCAGACCTCTGTCCTAAGCTTAGATATGGATTCATTAGGTGGTTCTCTTTCTATTGTATCTATTGTTTGTACCTAAGGTACACTGGGACCTGCCAGAGTCAAAATTAGGAGTTTTATGATAATTGCAAGACCACCCCCCCACCATGCATGATAGCACTGACATGAGGGGCTACTCGTTCATCTCATGGCTTAAAGGAGAAAGCAGTGTCTCCTGGATGAAACTTCAGATCACTCTTCAACCTGCACAGCCTAACAGGGGTGGAAAAATATCCATTTTTTATTATGTCTGTGCTGAAATGTGCTGTTAAAACCAATTTCCCCAGAACCAGCACAGTTTAACGGTGATTTATGCACTGAAGCAGGTCTGGCATTTAGACCCCTACTTGGTTCTTTATTATACTGTTATCACTCAGGCCACCTCTACATTCAGGGAAAAATGGCTTTCTGACTAAAAATAAATTTTTGCAAAGGTACTTCAGTTTTCATCAGTAATGTTTGGGACTTTGTTAAAAACAGAGAGCCAACTAAAAATCCTCAGCCCAATGCAGCAGTCAGACAGTGAAAGACAGAGCTGCATGTTTGCAAGCCTTCATGTTTTCAGCCCTGGAAGGGAAAATATATACAGCAAGTAAAGCACAGCACCGTGATCCATGCAGCAGCTTCACATTTGGGTGATGGTAACAGTCAATCACAAAGCTGGTCAATTTATTCTGCCTGGCAGCAGAGAATGTGTTGTAGATATACCCATGACTGAGATCATTCAGAACAGCTGTAATGTATGTGGGGAAGAGAAAAATATATTCTGATAAAACAAATTTCAACAGGGTATGCCAGGCGCCTTCTAAAATGGATTGCTGGGTGTCCAAATCACTCATGAAATGCCTTCAAAGTTACCCCTTTGATGCGTGAGAAGGGTCTGTTAAATAAAATGGAAAATACTGTGAGGGTAGTTTGTACTTAAGCTGCTGGATGCTGTGGAAATTAGTAGCATTAGTCAGTTCAAGTCTATTGTCCTTGGCAATTTTCAGTCAACCAGTGCACGATGAAGCGCAGTGCTGGTGTGGATGTGTTCACACCGAGAGCTGGGCATAATAGCAGGCATTGTATCCCCATCAGTCATTCAGCAACACGCTGTAAAAATTATCAGAGGGGTTTGTCAGCAGGATGTAAGCATTTGCTAGTCATCTGCCTTTTGGGATTTCTGCCTGGCAAAGGCCGTCTCTGACGTATCTTCTTGCTTCCCAGTATCAATACAACAAGTATTTGAATATTTCCATATAATTTGTTCCAAAGGGAATTTAGAGGATGCAAGAGAGTGAAAAGAAACTGAGATTTCTGTTTTACTCAGAACTGGGTTTCCTGCCCCCCTGTCCCCCATCTCCATTAGTAAATTGAAAAACACCCTCAGCTGGGGGGAATGTTGATATGAAGCAGTACTGAAGATGTCATTACAGCAATTTTCTTCTTCAGAGCTCTGCCCACCGGGGTCCATAATCCCAGCACAGAGGGATGCTGGCTTCTTTGCTTTGCTGTGTTACATCAACCACTTTTTTAAGGATTTTTTTTCAGCACCTGGTTCACAACACACTGCAGAAAAATAGAGGTGAGATCCAGGGACATAACAAAACACCACCTGAAGATGAGTCTCTATTTTCTCCTACTGAGAGGGGTCTAACATCAGTGAGGCAAGGCACAGCTCCTGGCACAGACAGTGTATTGTGCACTCTCAGGGAATGAACTCCATAATCAGGGAGTCTGTCTCCATCTCCTGCTGCAATCAGCAGTGATTTAAAGGCTCCATTCAGTGCTCCAGTGCTGACTTGCTTCCTTGCTGCAGCTCACAGCACATGCCGGGCTGCTTGGAACAGCAATGGCTGGTGGTAAACACAGAGCTGATAAGGAAGTATCTCATGAAAGTCCTTAGTGATGTTCCGATGGAGGAGAGCTATCCCTGGCATTCTTAAATAGAGTTTTCTGTTACACAGGACCTCTGAGGGAGAGGAGGAAAAGGAGTGTTTGGGATCGGATGCTCTCTTGACGTGCTGTTGTTTGCTCAAGTTTAGAAACTTGGCAGCCTTGGGCTTTCATTAAATTTTGATTCTTGTGTATTTAGAAAAGGCTACAGGAAGAGGTAGAGCAGTTTTGGCTCTACCAAAGCAGTTTTAGTAGAGAGTTTTCATGCTGTTTATTATCTGTAAATTTTGATGTGCGCTTTATGTAGGAAGGTAGGAAAATTTAGTTGCTTTTCTTTGTCTCTAAGTCTTTTGCTTTCCACATCCTTTCGGGTGGTCCCCTTTGAAGTGGCTTTTGCCTCAAAGACCACATGCTTCAACATTGCAAATGAGCTCAAACTCACACTGCTGTTTTGGGGAACAGATAAATGTTTTAGGTTAGACTCAGAGTCGTACAATGGCCAGGGTTGGAAGAGAGTTCAAGACCATCGAATTCCAACCCCTGTCCTGGACAGGGATTGCCACAGTGATGTTGACTGACCGGCCTTTGATCAGTCCTCCTGCGGAGGAGGCCTTTGTGACTTAGCAGCTTTGTAAGCCACAAGCAACTTAGCAGCTGCTCTGCTCGAGTGCTGTAATTTTAAATACATACATTTTCATATCTCTCAGTGCCATTTGTCACCTTGCAAAGCATCTTTTAATCTTTTTCTAGTTTCGGAGTGCCAGATTCTTGATCACCTGTTGCATACCTTAACAACCAGTGAATTCCCATCTTATTGTGCCTTGTCTTCTGGAAAGCTGTCAGCCATCATCACCTTGCCAGGCAGACTTTGCAAGCAAAAAGCAGCAGATAGAGAGGAATTTGAGTGAGGTCACTCAGCTTTGCCTTCTCATTCATTCCTCTGGCTCCCTCAAACTTTAATAGTCACAAGTGGTAACCTATTTTTGTTGAGCCCAATTATAATGAGATTTTTTTAGAAATCCCTGCAGCTGGATGTTTATATTGGCACTCAGGTATGCTTAATGCATATTTTACAGACCAAAGAGCTAATTTTGGGAATCTGCTAGCAGCATTTGAATGCCCCATTATAATGCCAGGATTTGTAAATTGAGGCTTTGAATAGGTTTGGCTTAAACACTGAGGGAATGAGATGGTCTTCAGACCTGGCTTCGAGTTTAGCATCTAATACAAACTCAGTGGAAAATCAATTCGTCTTTCCATTTACCTTAATGGACTTTTGGATCAAACCCATATTCTTAAAAGCATTTGAGTGCATAAATAGTGTCAGGTTTTTAGACAGGTTTTTAATTTGCAAGCCTGAGTAGTTGCTGGTGGAACCCAGGTATGCAGACATCTGCAGACAGGGCCTTCTGCTTCTGAGTGACTGTACCAGAGCCTGAGTGCTTGTATGCAGAAAAAAGGGAAGCCTTGTTCAGCCTGGTCTAAAAATGCAATGCCTTTTTTTTTAAGTAGTTAATTAGAGAAATTATACTTCAGAAATATTAGGATAAAAAAGACAATCAACTGACACCCTTCTTAAGGAATGCTGGAAGTTTGGGGGAAAAAGGGCTTGCTCTGAGCCAACCGCTGCAAGCATACAACTGCCTTCACTCAAATGCCACAGAGGCTGAAAGAGTATGAGCAAGCCCTGTAGAAGACAACAGTGAGTTTCCCTGCGTTAAAAAAACATATATATATATAAATAAATCAACAGAAGCACTACTAATCTACATCATTATGCTATAGATCCTTCAAATGCAAATATTTTATTACTTTGCCTATACAATAAATTCACTGCAAAAACAACTCTTCACATTCCTTATGCTTTTAACCTTGGCCTTGACTGCTGAAAATGTTCTTATGTAATGCTTCAGTCTTCCTACTGCTTGGCAAGCTTCTGGTTCGGCACATAAGGAGAATTTGATTGAAAGGCTGTGCTACATTTAGGATCAAATCCTCAGGGGCCAATTCACTAAGGGTGCAGCACAGCTCAGTGAAGGAGCTGCTAAGGTTTGTGGAAGCTGAGATTGCTTCTAACGAAAAACAATTACCTTTTTAGTCAGTGCAAATTGGCAGAAGCCTTCTCCAGCTGGTGCCTTGTTGGTATTGCCCTCCAGTTGGGTGAAACCCTCTGTAAGAGTGGTGGTGCCACCCCGACGTGCTGTGAATGCTCTCAGGGCTGAGATCTGCCCTGAGGTGAGAGGGCAGCTCAGTTCTGTTCAATGTCATGGAATTTTAGTGTCTTTCATGGTTTGTGTATGCATGCCTAGGGCATAAGCATCTGCCATTAAATACTTTGTGAAGGTTCTTCTGAGTTGGGGTCTTAGGTGTGAGTTTGGTTGTTTTAAGTCCAGTCTGACTGCTCCTGGATGCTTGATTGTGTTGTCTTTTCTCTGTTTCTCCCCCTCTTTGGTATGAGCTTTATGTCAGAAATCAGGAATGAAACAAAGAGAAGATAGAGATAGTTGCATGAAGAAAGTCAAGGCTGTTTGAAGTTTCTTTCGTGACTTTTCTATTTCCTTTTGTTGCATTTGATTGTTTGCCTTGAGGCAGGAAAGGGAGGTAGGAAATTTGCATGAGGATGGAATTACTTCTACACTTTCCTCTTTGAATTTACATGGGCTACTCAATTTTTTACTGAGGCCTAAGGGGTAATTTAATCAAGGTCCACTTAAGCAAGAGACAGCACATGAGATCAGCCTTCCTGACGCTGCGTGTGGCTTCAGCGCTGTGCTAGGCAAGAAGAAACCACCCATGCTTGCCTGCATGAATGCAGGAGGAGTTGTTTGTCTGGGACTTGAATGAGATTCTGGGAAAATGAGCCAGCAGTCTGGCTGCTGAGGAGGGTCTACCCTATATGTAGCCCTTGGATAGCTCAGAGGAAGCCTGAGGAGGTCCTGGGAGTCCTCTCAGTCTTGCCATGATGAAATATTGCCTTGGCCCCCCTCCTGGAGTGCTTACATGCTTTTCCAAATTTGAGCTTATAAGCAAATAATGAACTTATGTAACAGGCATATTTCTCATCCTTAATCATTCTTGTGTATAAGGAGCTTTGGTATTATTTGGATGGAAAGTTCCAGCTGCAATGAGCAAACCTTGCTCTTATCAGCAGAGTGTTTGCAAATCCTGTCAAACTTTTAATTTAGGATAGTTTAAAACCACCTCATTGTCCTTGTTTGAAACCCAAAGAATCTAAGCACTTTTGAAAATACATTGCTGGACACAGAAATCCTTACAAATTTCCAGCTGGCTGCTCAAGTGCATACAAAAAGCTAGCAGTAGAATAAGGAATTTTACCCTTTTTTTTAATTTTTTTTTTTTCCCATCCCATATTATGCCCAGAGAGCTGCTTTAGCCTTTCTGGAACTGTATAGTCATGGGGAAGAAACAGCAAGCCCTCTGTAAACTGCTGTTTTAAAAGCAAATTGTAACCTTATTACTCATTTGCTTCTTTTCAAGTTAATAAAAATCTGACTTTGAGTATAAGCAAGATTCTCAGGGAAAGGTGCACAAGGGAGCTTCATGGCCAAATTTCCTTGAAATTCTACAGAAATTGGGTACTTGAACTCCTTCCGTTTCTCCTGAAAATCTCTGCCTTAGTCCCTCCATTGCAGACGGGTTTTCTGCAGTCTAGTGAAAAATTACTCCCTTTCAGAGCTAAGTAAATCGTAATGATTTAAATCCCATCTTTTACATGTGTTTGGGGGTAAGGGAGATGTTTGTTTATTTATTATAGAATACACTAGCTGGCTGTCTGGCTTCCACTGCCGTGGAGAAATGCAATGAGAGACCCTATTCAAAACCAGCATTAGCTGCAGGGAGCAGCCTGCACACGGAGCAGCCTGCCCAGATTACCCTTCTGTATTCCTGTTTTTCTTTGACATGCCTCTTTGATGAAATTTTGGACAATTACACACATTTTTGGTGTGATTTTATGTTTTTTTTCCGAGCAGAGATTAAGAACTTCACCATGAGTGAATATGGAGGACAAATGTGGGCATTAAAGAGCCACTTCATCCTTTGTTTTGTCTTGTCCCTGAGCCAAACTGTATCTGGATCATTTGAGGAAAAAAAAAAAAACTCGGAATGATCACCATCAGCATCAGTGTTAAGTTCATTGAATTTTTGCACATTTCACTTTGTAGCCCACCTTACTTGTAGTAAACGCTTTCTGTGCCACTCTGCCCCAACAGTATGCTACTAACTTGCACACCTTTATACAGTTTTGTGGGGATTTTTTTTGAAAAGACATGTTTTGGTTAAGAGTTTCCCCCCATTTTTTTGTTAACAGCTATATAATCTTGCAGAAAGCTTTGGTTTTCGCTGCTGACAATTAAGACAGTGGGTTAGCAGCCACTTCTGGAATGGCTTTTGGCTTACTTTGAGGTGTTATGTCTGTGCAGAGAGAGGGGGAGCACATCCTGCTGGGCCCAGCACCACTTGAGGACCATTAGGATCCTGCCTGTTGCCATTGAAGCACCCCAGCCCTGGCCCCACACGACTAACACGGCTTTAAGCAGCCTTTGCACCCTGCTGTGCTCGGATTAGTTGACTACTGACCAAGCATATGTCAGCATTCCCAGGCTGAATTGCTGGGAGCACCTGTAGGGCGAGGAGAGAAAATAAGGGAATAGTTTGTCTGAACGGATTAATTCAGCCTTGTCATGCCTCATTTGTGCAGTGTGGTGCCCGACTGTGGCATCCCAGTGCCTTGGGGACACAGGGTGGCTCTGGTGGCAGTGATGTGCTGCTGAATCAGGGCCTGCACAGGGCCCAAAGTTCAGACGAGTGTTCCTAAAACCCCTCATCTTGCCACCCACATATTCCTGCATGCAAGTACAACGTGCCCCTGCAGTCTTGATGTTGACTTAGTACAGGGCATTTCATTCACATTTAGTGGACTGTAAGTAAACTCTACAAGGCTCCTTCCTTCACTGTTGCTGGAATTTTTTTTCTGTCCTGAAATTCCAGGTAACACATTGCCACCTTTTTCTTACTCCCAGCAAAAATCAGTTGACATCCTCTTTAGGTAGAGAGAGCAGCTCTGAGGTCAGAGAAGCCCAAAGCTTGGAGGCTGTCCTGCCTCCCTTTGCCCTCTGGCTTCCAGGACCTTTGCTCTTTTGAAATTCCCACCAAAGCCTCTTAGCTTCTGCTTCGTTTTTAATAATTTATTTACAGAAGTCATCTTTTCAGAAAAATCTTCAGGATGTGCCCTGAGCGCATCTATGTATTTTTAAAGAGCTTTTAGATTATTCCCCTGGTGTGAATGATGAGATTGACTAGGGGAATAAAGACCTGTTAAAGCAGAGAAGTAAGAGGTCATTCATTACCCTATACCACCTCATATTGCTTGGTTTCCAGCTATTAAGAATACATGAGATACAGGGCAATTGGAAGTGGACACACAATCCTTACTTTTATCCTAAGGTAGACTCTAGCCCATGTAATTTAACAGCGTCTTAAAAATCCAGCTTATATTTTACAGGCTCACGCTTTGAAGTGTGATACTGTTAGCGCTCAAGATACGACAGGCATTAAATTTCAGCACTTGTTAAATTACGAATAATTGTCTCCACTCTGCTCGGTTTTGTGTTAGGAAAGAGCCAAGCAAGATTTTCACATTAACCATCCGCCTGTCAAGAAGTGGAACATGCTCAAGTTTCCCATTGCATTTCCACCGCTTTCTTGGATTTGTAGATATTTATTCCCGACCAAGGAAGTTTGAGGATTTCAGGGTAACCTGTTGGAAATGTGTGGGAATGTCTCTCAATAAGCAATCTGTGACTGCTTTGGCTTAAGGTAGAATTTAGCATCCAGGCGAGGCTGTAGAGGAATAAAGACACGCTTTCTTTCCCCCTGCAGTGCACGGAGCCGGGGCTGGGAGGTGAGCGTGGAATAACACTGACAGTGTTCCCAGACACCCGGCTGCATCCCCTGCTGTAGTTTTCCACAGTAGCAGAGGGAGTCAAGCAATCTGCAGAGGCAAGGCAAGCCTTTAAAGGAAAATTATGTGCACAGAGAAAAATAAAATAAGGCAGGGTAGTGATTCCCAAGCCAGCATCTTTGCTGTGTGCGTTCAGTCAGTCTCCAAGCAACCAGCAACGTAATAAGGACACAATGAGTCAGACTCAAACAGTGCGCTTTATGCACCTTGGTATCGAGGTCTGCATATATTCAGTGTCTGTGAGCCCGATCTTACCTTCCTCATCCGTGCTAATTTATTAAATGTGAGGAGCTGGCAAGCAGCTGGCCACCCTGCATGCTCAGTGCTGCCTTCTCAGCCTGATCTCCAGCTGGAGTGGCTGGGTGCAGGTCATTCTCCCCACTTCTGCTAGGCTTCCTTGCAGCCGTCTTCAAAGCCTAAAGCTTATTTCCCAAGGACTCCTTTAGTTTTGCAGCTTCTCTAAAGCTTTTTGTTGAGTCTGTTAGTTCTCCCCCTGTAGCTTTGCAGCTTGCCTGGGCTTTGAAAGGTGCAGGTGCATGGAGATGGGTAGTGACTTGTCTGGGAAGAGAAGGCCCTGAACTTCTGAGCACAGAGGGAGTATAGGTAAGAGAGGCACAGTGTTTTTGGATTTACTGGCCCTGGCTTGGCAGCGACCTTGGCAGTACCTGTGCTTGGCACAAGTAAGGGCTTTGCTGAATGCCTGGTCTTGGTGCCAGCACCACTGCAGACAGCACAGCTTGGTGTTCGGACACAGGAAAGCACACTGGGGTAGTTTCATCTATTTTAGGTGCGTCATTGGAACCGGCTCAACACACATATAATAAAAGCACACTTTGTAGCAGAGAGGAAACTACTGAAAGAGAATACTGTTGCAAAAAAAGCATGAAGGAAATTTCCACTGGTCCTAGAAACCCAGCTAGGTACAGCCTCCAGACCAAACCTCCTTCAGTCTCTAGTACTATTCTTTCACATGAAATCAAATTTTTTTTTTTCAATGAGCACACTTTGAAGGTGATTGATAAATGTAAGAAATCATAAATGCATTACTTTGGGCTGGAAGAATGTTTAACAGGCACGTCTGAAAGTGCTCAAGGCGAGGTTGGATGAGGCTTTGAGTGACCTGGTCTCCTGGAAGGTATCTCTGCTCATGGCAGGGGCTTTGGGACTAGATGATCTTTCAAGGTCCCTTCCAAACCATGATCTGCATTCTGGAGTCCATCAGGGAGGCTCCCAGAGGGGGGTCTGCACGTCTCCTCATGTCTGGCTGCTGGTGCAGCCACCTCTAGCTCTTGTAGCCTAAGTGCAGACACCCAGGGAAGGGTGGCTCCCCTTAGAGGTGGAATGTCTCACTCGATCCCCTCAAAAAAGCTCCAGCAAAAAAAGAGCAGGGGCGGGGAAAGAAAAAAGTGTAAAAGCATTTATTGTTCGGTTTGATGCATTGGCCCTTTTGGGTTGGCAGTAGTTGTGGTAGGCGAGTAACAAAAGCCAACCCAAACCAGCAGCACTGTGGGACTGATAATTTTTAATAAAGACATTAATCCAAGCCCTTGGGTCCCCTGAAGAATTTTTACTGTCATAAAAAGCTCCTCTTCACAGCAAGTGTTTGCTCTCAGCTAATGAGTGGAACACAGGAGCCCAAAGAGAGCCCTGCCCAAGCAGTGTGAGCCAGGCCCACTTCATGGCACACTTCCAAAAGCTTCCTGGTGGAGAAACTGTGGGTAGTCACAGGCTCCCATCCCCTTGAGAGGGGAGATGGGAATCCTTTGACAAAACCTCAGGATTTTGGCATGAGTGAAACCCAAGCCTGGTCTCTCTGTGGGACACACCGGTGTTGCTGTGTGGCTTTTAGTGGAAATTAATGGCCAGGTTCTTACAGTAAATGCAGTGCTAGACTGTCCAGTAGTTAGAGCACGCACCCCTTCCGAAGAGAAATGCCCCGTTCTCATCAGGGGTTTGAGCAGCAATCTTAATTAAGGCAATCTCTAGGTCTGTTCATGATTGTGTTTTCACCCATCTGGCTCATATTTGCCATTTTCTTTTCTTCAGTGATGCAAACCTTTTTTCCCTCATCTTGGGTGGCAGTAATAAAAAGGGCTTTTCTGGAAAATAAAATAGCCTTTTGAGGAAAACAACAAAAAAGAAGTCTATGTATTAAAATAAAAAACTTACTTTAAAAAACCCAGCTGTGAGGTTGACTCAAAATAGATTTGTTAACCATACAGTCTTGACCCAAACCAAAGATTACACTTTGTGGATAAAGATTCACTTTTATTTTGTTAATTCTTGTACATGTTCTTTTAGTCTTCTGGAAAAAAATTCACTAACTTATTTTGCTTTCCTCTACTTTGTTTCCCCTCCCCCATTTTTTACATTTTAGTGTCCATGATCTATAAAAATAACCCTGATTTTCCTCTGCTCTGGACAAACCCATAGCTATTATAAAGAAGAAAAAGCCCCTTTCATATTGTTGATATTGGATGTTTGTTTAATTTCAGTGGGGCTTTCTAAAAGTGTAATGCAAGTAGAGTTTATTACTATTTGAGTCTTTAATTGCTGTAGTAATATTTTTTTACAGCTCCTTATTTTTATGTTTAAGGGTCCCCAGACCTTTTGATTTATTGGCATTGGTGTATGATTGATAAATGATTGAGGTTACGTAGAAAAACTGAAGGCATTGTATGAAATAGAAGTGGTGCCAGAATGACTGTGCAGGACCCACCAGCGTATTTAATGTTATGCATTCTATAAGCTGCAGCCAAAGCTACCAAAAATATCAACTGTTCCCTGGGAAGAGACTAAAAAATGTAAAAACTAATAAGAGGGGAGGGGGTTTCCTGCTATCAGGAGAAATGTGGTGTGTACTCTTGCAATCTAGCTTTCCATTTCAGTATCTCAGGGTGTGTATTTCTGGAATATCATAACCACAAAAGAAAAAAAAAGGTAATAGGCAGGGTTTTCACCGGCACCTAAAGCAGTTAGACACCTAATTTCTGTGACATTTCAATGGGAGTTGTTATTTTTCCCTCTTAAGCTCCTCTGAAATAGCAAACAAGGGTTTCTATTTCAGGCTTGTTGAGCTTCCTCACTGCATCCACTGCTATCAGTTGTTACTCTGCTTACAGAAAAATTTGGGGGGCTCAGGTACCTGACAGAAAATGTATTTTTATATCATTTGTATTTTGACCCTAAATTCCAAACAGTTTACACTTATCAGAGTAAGAAGTAATGGATGCATTCCTGGGTAAATGCAGAGGATATTCGCTTTAATAAAATGCTTCTGCTGATAACACTTCCTTGTGTTAAGTCACTTCAGGTTGCTTTTCTTCCTTGATGTCTTAAAATCTACTGAAAAGTTTGTTCTTTAGGAGGAAAAGCACAGAGATAAGTCCGGGATACCTGTGTTGGAAATTGATGGTCAAACAACACAAAAGCTGAACTCGAGCATTGATTGTTGCCCTTGGCTCATTTCTTTATTCCTGACTTTTAAAGCTCCCACTGGAGCACACTTCGGTAGGCAATAACACCTGGGGTGGGTGGTGGATGCTCCTGCAGGGTCAAGCTCCTGTACAGTGGAGAGGGAGCCCTGGTAACTTTGTGTTTGTGGCAGTGTTTTGTGGAGCCGTGCAGGTAACTGGACACAGACTGTCCCCAGTGTCTTCTGATCTAGGAGCAGATCTGATCCAGAAAATGCTGGACAGGGCAAGGAAACCAGGATTACCTGCTCTGGCTGGAGTCCCCCACTGAACTGAACGAAGCGTGACACAGAGCTGCACCCTGACAGGCGCCAGCTGACTTCAGCTGGGAGCTGGAGCAAGCCCAGCCACAGCATATGTTCGCAATCAAAAAGTCATTAAAAACTCACATAGACAAGTTACTCAGTTTGGAGCCTGTCTGTGAAACCCTGCACTCCAGCCGATGCAGTAGCTCAGGCTCAATGCTCCTGGTAATCTTCCCTAATCCTGTGAATCTGCAGGAGATGGGAGATAGGCACTTGTCCTGGTTGGATTTTCATTTTCTTAATCTTGAGGCAATGATTTCCCTCCCATCGGCCTTGGCATGGATCTCTTCTGAAAGGCCTATCTCTGAGCATCATCCTTCTTGGCAGGCATTCTGCTGAAACTCAGCCTGGGGGGGAAAAAGAGTAATTAATTTTATCCCTATGTTAATCACGTGGGCTAATGCAGTCCTCTGGTTTGGACTCTGATTTTGGTTGCTAAATATAAAAGTCATTGAAAGGGTTAATGCATGAGCCCTCCTCTCACTCACTATGCTGCTATAGGAAGCAGGTCCTCGGTAGGCGCCTTAGAAATGAAGTGAGGTGCAAGTAACATGCAATGAGTTAGATGGAAACAAGTTTATTCTGGGTTTATACAGCACTCTGGCAATGAAAAAGAATTTGATACCGAAAAAGCAACAAATTAGAGGCCCTGGTAATTTGCTGTTGGCAACCCCACTTGCATTTGGGTGCGGCGTGATTGACAGGTACTGCAAGGCTTTCCATGAATGTCACTGCCACTTGAAAGTGCAGTGGGCTTCACCCTCCTCTGCAGCAGGAGACACTTGCCATTAAACATTTCCCTTGGTCCTGTCCTTCTCTTGCAGGCCGTGTCACAGGTGCCTGCTCCCCAAGGGATTGGACTCTCTCTGGGGTCTCCCACAACAAACCAGTAGAGATTCCCTGCTGGTTTCCTACACAGCAGCTTTCACTGAAGGTGAAAATGGAACTGAAGTTTATGCTGTCCTACTTACCAAAATTTCAGTGCCACTCTTCTTTCCGTCACTGTTCTTTCAAAGGTGCAGACAGTCCTTGAAGGAAGCAGAAAAGTAGGAGATGATCAAGAAGTCCACTTTTATTGTATCGCAGGGAGAAATCTAGCCCTGAAGCCATTGCTTAAGAAGCCAAATTCTTAGCAACTTCTTTGTGGTATGACAGTCTTTGGAAAAATGAAAATCATTAGGCAGTCAGTCCGTGCTCAGAGTTGAGCTTTGGATAAATTAACAACTCTTCAAGGCACAATTTTGTTAATCGCCAACAATTACATACTTTGTTTTTACATTAGACCAGCTGTGCTGAAAGTTCCTGAGCCTCTAGTGCATTTTCCATTTTTTAATGGGCTTGGTATTAAGCCTCAACAATCAGGAGCTTGTTTTTATGTTGGAAAAAGTCTTCTGTGTGATCCGTAAAATTAACTGGGTAATTTTAGCTTTTTAGTTTTATTTGTGGAGTCATGTTTGTTTGTTTACGAATCCCTTCTTCCCTCATTTTAGTTATTCAAGTACGTTCTTTTTGACTTGGAGGTTATTTTTACATGACGAACACTTACTTGATCTCAGAAAGAGATGCTTCTAGTTTGGATTAATACAAGTCTGAAAAACTTGGCTGCATACTTTTGGAATATTAAACAGCTTGATAAGGTGTGAAAATATGTTTTTAACGTTTATTTGCAGATAGTTAAATGCAGTGTAAACCAATTTCTCTGTTTATTTGCTTTTATCCATTTGCTCTGGCATGCAGGCTAACCTCACTTTTGGGATGTGACAAGGACAAATGCACTACTGTGTAGATTAATGGGTGTGTTTGCCACAGCTGAACACGTGGTTGTTAAAGTTCAGGACGTGTAAAAATACAGAATAAAAACACTGATGGCTTGTGCCAGGCAGACACTGCCTCTGAAGGGTGGAGCTGTATGGCTTTTTTTCCCTCTTTTTCCTCTTTGGAAAGGAGAATTGGCACAAAAGGAAAACCCTCCTCTCTGAATTAAAGAGAAGGCATGCAGCAGCTGAGGGAACCATGGCTGTAAGGTGTAGGCTGCTCTGGGCAGAGAACTGTGTAATACCAACTCAAAGCATCAATATCAGGCTCTGCAGGGGTTAGGTGAGCAAAGAGGTCCTCAGCAGGAGCCAGTGTCAAGGCCAGAGTGACCAAACAATGACTTGTGGTGTCCACTCAGAAAGGGAGGGCTGAGGTCCTCCTGTGCCAGACCCACAGAGGGTGGGAATGGGGTGAGATGTCCCAGTACATCCCAGGCTTGTTGTGATTGGGTTGTGGCTTGTGTGGCTTGGGTTTTTGCTTTTATGTTTTTCAGATTCTCTGCTGCTAGTATGTAACTCTGAAACTTCATATTAGGTGTTAGGAAGTTCTCTCCACAGGGCAGTTGGACAAAACAATCCCTTCCCAGCTGGGGAATCAAGGACAACTGTTACCCAAAAAGCATGAACAACGGCAAAGAGAAGGGGACAAGCCAGGGGGGTCGAGACTTCATAACCTGGAGCTGTTAATTGGATAATTGAACCCAACATGTAGATGAACCAAAACTTATAAAAATGTGGTAACTCGTGACCAGGATCCATCTAGGATTTGACCTGGGTGTAGCCCTGGCCGGGCTCTTGTGCTGCTCAAGGTGTATCCTTTTAAGGCTTTTCAATAAATACCTATTTTATTCCTTTTGCTCTGTCGAGTCTCTGTTCCAGGTCAGCATTTCCAGGCATCAGTTGGGCTGTTTCTTGGACCTCCACAAACCTCGGTTGAGTCTGGTCAGTATGTCTGTTTCAGGTGTGGAAGCTGTGGGTAGTTCCTCAAAGTATCAGAGCAAATCCAGGAAAGGGCATCCTGGGGCTCTTCCAGACTCACTTGGTGGTGGGATGTTAACCAAGGATGGTGTTGGTTGGATTGACCAATTCTCTGGAGCTGTCAGCAGCAGAGAATTGGTGACATTCATGGAGTGAGTTTGAGTGCCAGTTATCATAGCCGTGTTAGGTGCTAGCTGGCTCCTTTGCCAGCTTGTCCAGGACAGAGCTTGCTGGGGTTAGTATGTCCTGGTAGTGGTGGGAGAGAGCATGGAGGCACACTGCCATGCTTCTATCCCTGTCTTCTTACCCTAGCAGCTCTCAAAAAACCCAAATTAAAGCAGGAGTTAAGTTTGCTTTTGCAACAGTGAAGCTTTGCTCCTTACCAGAATAGCTCTTGTTTCTTTTTAATACCCATTGCAGAAAGTTGGTGCTCTTATATCTGAGTAAAAAATTCATGGTTTCTGAGACCCTCTGTAAAATAAAACCTGCTGTGGATCTGGTTCAAAGCCCATTTGAGTGAATCACAGGTACTCCCATGGATTTGTCAGTGTTAATTAATCCAGCCCTATAACTTTCCGTATATTACAAACAGAAAACTCTGTGTTACTATTTTTGGTGAGTCACTTGCTTTCAGATAGCTCTGAATAGGGGAGCAGCACCTTCAGTGAGCCGTCTTTCCTGAGGAATTACCTCTCTGGCCCTTCAGAAAAGCAGTTTCTGTTTTTTCAGTTTTTAATTTTTTGTCATTTCTGTAGTTAACCATTTAGTGGTGATGCACATTAACCTCATTCTTCTTCCATACTGTTGGGTGAGCCCCCATTTATCCCAACAGCCAAGCAGCTCCACCCTGGAGGCTTGGGCTGTGGCAAAACCTTGCACCCCTTCCCAAACCCATGCTGCTGCAATGCCTTTGCTGCCAGCTGCTGCACGGGGTTGTTTTACTCAAATGTGCTGGGACATCTCTCTTCTCCATTGATGGAATCTGAAGGTCGAGGTCATCTCAGTTTTCCAGAGCAAACTGTTGGCAGATGGGGCTTCTGTCTCTACTGCCACCCAGAGGCATGGCAGCAGGGCAGGATTTTCTACCCCCAAATTCATCCTCAGTCCCATCCTCAGGTGCTGGTGTGATGAAGGGTGGGATGGATTCTCACTTAATCCACTGTCATTTCTTTTGTGCTGGGTACAAACTTTCAAAGGGTGGTAACAGGAGAGTGATTTTGCCACGGCTGAGGCTCTCTGGCACTTACTGAAAATACACAGGTTGGCAATCGCTCACTTAGACTCTTAGTGCAGACCCCAAGGGCCACATTTCCCAACCATCATTGGCTCCCAAATAAAAAAAAAATTAATGAGTTGCATATTTTTAAAACAAAATTTCTAAAGATATGTTTGCTTTTATTTCCTCTTAAGTTTTTATGGTTTGCATATCTGTGTGACTGCAAGCATCAGGGAATTGTCCTGCTTTTCCCCACCTGGTGGGTCTCACGTAGTTACGTCATATAGATTGGAATGTCATCTAGGTAGCTTCATCCCTTCTCCCAGAATTCAGCTTCACTGGGATTGTGAAGCTTGCTTTATAATTGAAGCAGCTGACAGCGAGACATTCTCAGATCCTGGGTCTTCAAAACGCGATCTGTGTTAGAAAAACCAAAATTAATTCAAAACAAAATTTCCAGGACTTTGGGAGCACATGTGTACAGGCTTCTGACAGAACAATCAATGCTTTGTAAATTGAGTTCTTGGAGATTCACTGCTTCAGAGGCGGAATGATAACAAGTATATCTCTCATGCACAGTCTAATTTTACAAACCAGTACATTCTTAAAGGCTAGTTAGGGTTTGGGGTTTTTTTCTTCTATTCTTATTTTTGTCTGGATTAGCTGCAGGAAAGAGTGACCATTTTGGAATGGGTGAATGGATCTGCAAACATCAATTAAATCAATAAAGCTGCACAAGTTATGCCCAGTGTGCAAGAAAGTCTTCAGCAGGTGTACTCATCCAGCACTCCATCATACAATTTTAGCACAAAAAGAAATCTCCACGGATTTAGGATGTGCAGACTTCCCAGGCTGGGTATCTCTATCAGCCTCTTAGCAGACTAGAAACTGTTTTGCAGTGGGACATTGGAGCATGACTGTTCCGCAACAAGGCTGAGAGCCAAACTCCTCAGAACAGCATTTGGCTGATCATTTGGATTGAAACAAATGACACATTGAGATTACCCCTTCCTGCTCCTGCAAGATTTCAGGCAGTGCTGCTTTTGTTTGTTTGTTTATTCATGAATTTAAAAGGGGAAGGTATTTCAGTGCTTATGAAAAGCCAATATACCTGGCAGGACTGAGAACAGCCTGAAACGATGCTGGCAAATGCCAAGGCATTTCCTTCACCCCACCAAAGCACCCCAGGCTTTCCTGACAGTAGCCCTATTCCCTCCAGTGGCCCTTCAGAGCAATGATTGAAAATTGCACCTCTGTGTTGATTTCTTGTTGTTGTTTTGTTGGGGTTTTTTTTAAAAATATAGCATGTATGTGTTTTAGTCTTTATTAGCCACCATTAAAAAGTAAATGAAACAACCGACAACAAATGAAGCTTTTATTTCAAGCAGAGTTAGGTTAAACAAATGCTCAGTCCTTAGCTGAAAGAGTCAATATAATGGTTACAGAAAGCAGACCAGAAAACATACAGAACTGCTTTAGAAAAAGAAAAAAAACAAAGACACCCCGAGACAGCAGGAAACAAAGAGTTATTCAATTGATCAAGTGACAGACGCCTGTGAAGGGGTCAAGGGGTACAAGACCTTGTGAAGAACAACATTTCATTTAAATACCCCAACTTAAGTCTGTTCTTTGGAAGGGAGTTTATACTGGAAAAGGCAGGATATATTGCTGTGCCTATCAGCAGTGACAGGACATAAAGAGCAGCAGTGTTTGATCAGACTTTCACAGGTAATGCAGTGTTTCCATTAGGAATTAAACATAAAACTTTTTTAGGTTTTATAATGCCGAAGCAGGCAGACTTGTAACAAACAATAGTTTAGTGGATGTTTGCGGCCCAAAGCAGCACTCTAAAATGATACATAACAGTGCTAATGCTTTATAGAGGTGAGGCAAACCCACCATCTGCACACAGATCTGAATGATCTATGCCAATGCAGGGCAGCCCAAGACACAGGGCTGTAATAATATTTAAAGCTTAAAATGCAGCTGTAAATGTTTACATGAAAACCACGGCAATGGTATTGCTGATATGACTGCTCAGTTTGTGTATTAGTGTGCTCAAATGAAGGTGAGGGCATACACTGTGCACTTTCAGGATGAGAGCCACCTCTCCCGTGAATTATGTCTGCCAGAGGCTGCTCCGAGTCAGGGCAGCCTCTGGGACTGAGACAGGAGCAATTCCTAGGTCCCAAGTGGCCCAGGATGACACACTACTGGCTGACTCCTGCACTTGGTGCTCTAGCTAAACTTTGAGAAGATCAGGCAGCGGCCATGGGAAGGCTGAAGATTTGCAGGACCCAGCCCTTCTGGCTGGATGTGCCCTCTCCTGTAAATGCAGGTTAAAAAACATGTAACTAAAAAGCATTTTTAAAAAAAATACATTAATTATTTCAGACTTGCAAGGGGAAACTGTAGACTTTCCAGGGTGATGTGCAGCAAAAGTATATGTGAGGAGTTTCCTTTAATTAAAATATTGTTTTCATAGACCTTATCGAGACAGCTGGTTTCAGTGTTTCACAGATTTTAGGGTTGGGAGATGTCCTTTAACCCGTAATTTCTTCTGCAGTGGGGATTGCATGATAGGAGACTGAACTGAGTGACATGCAGGAGAGGGAGAACCCTGAGCCCATCCCCACCACTGACTCCTTTCTTTCCTGCAGGGTAGCAAATAGCCAAACCATGTGGCTTAGCCTCTCTCAAGATTTTTGTAGTGTACAAGGATCTTGAGACACCCAGGCTAGCTCTGAAACATATGAATGGAGTCTAGGAGTCATGTTGAGATGTGCAACATATTTGGGATAAACTTTCTGCATGGGTCTCATTTTTTTCTCACATCCAGGGTATCAGCACAGGCATCTCTGCACGGTACTGAGCTGGCTTATGTAGTGACCATAATGTCTCTAGAGATCCTGGAGACTGAGGAATGCTGTTGGGATATGGCCTTTCTAAAGCTGGATTTGGATATCCTCAATTCTTCCTGCACTGGGAATCCTGGATCCTTAGGGTCTGCCTGGTTACCCAAGAGAGTTTCTCCTGGTGCACAGGAGGATGCACAAAGCATCTTAGATCCATAAGGGAACAGCAGAAGCCAAAAGTGTGGTCACCAGAGCAAAATACCAAACAAGGGTGGTAACATCCAGCTGTAGTGGTTCAGAGAAGAGATGTGACGACCAAGGAGGAAGTGCCAGGAGAACCTGGCTGCTTTGGGGTTTGTTATTTCTATGATTGTTAAGCTGGCCACTGAATCACCAGGAGTGTTTTCTGGCACTTGTTTTAAAATTTTTAAGCCTAATGATGAACTGTTTGAACCAGCATTTGACTTCCAACTGAAGTAGCTTTAAAGAATTTCTTTAACTAATCAAAATTGTAAGCTAAAAAGAAGAAAAACCACAGTGAGGGCTGGAGGATGGAACAGCAGACCAAAATAGATTGAAACCCCAGCAAACAGCATTTAACCTTGGGTTTAGGCATATAAATAGTAATACTGATTTCAGCTGATCTGTTGTCATGAGGGCAGCCAGCTCCTCTGGGGCTTAGTACATTTGTCATCCAGATAGAGATAAAAGAGATCCCAAAGGTAGATATGCCTGATGCCTTCTTCTATAGAAAGAAGCTTAGGAAGTTTTCTGCTGCAAAATGGAGTGCAGTAGATGTGCATAAAAATTAGGGCAAAGTTCTGCCTCCAAACAAGTAATTTGCAACCCTTATAATTGGCAGGCACAGGTTACAATTCTTCAGAAGTTTTGAATTGCATTCCTCTTTGACTTTTAAAATAAATCTTAAAAAGACCAGTTATTTCCTTAGGTATGTCCTTACTTTCCTCTCTGAAAATTTCCATTTATAGTTTTTGAAATATTGGCAAGTATGCAGAAGATGTAGGCTGTGCTATTGCAAAACCCAGCACATGTCAGCACCAAGCAATTGCCATACAGGGACCTTAAATTAGAATTATAACAGGCTTGGTAGTAGTTGAGGTGAATACTTGATATCTTCAACTTGTTTGGCCGTCCAACAAAATATCAGAAAATATATCTGAGGTGAACAAAAGAAAGGGATTTCCCAATTAAAATGAAATCACAATTAAGGGATTATGAGTTATTATTTTTTGTTCTCAGCCCAAGCTGAACGAATTTTTTGTGGTATAAAAAAATTATTTCTTAAAGACTAGGTTTCTTTCTCCTGCCTGTAACTTCAAAATGTTTCTGTTGAATAAACATTTCAAATTCTTGCCCACTACAAATATGCCCTTTTTGATCAAAATAATTTGTGGAATTTGTGGCCAGACTTGTTTGGCCTGAGGTATATGTTGAAAGAAAAAGAATTGCTGCAAAGGAAATTTGCCCTACTAACTAGCACTTCTACAGTCCTTTCTACTTCCCTGGACACTAGTTACATATTTCCACTTCACTTTGTTTTCTTTAGGGAGAAGATGGAGTGATTCAAGTCATTTTTAATGCAATAATTATAGTTTTACACAGTGAGGAGAAGGATTTGGTGTGTTGCTTTCTTTGGGTACTTATATTCTCATGTATATTTCTGGCTTGGCTGGGCTCTGGCACTGGCTTCTGGATCCACCATCTATAAAATCAAGCCAAATTTTGCTCAGATCAACTTAGGGCTGCTGAGATTTCCAGCCTGTGCTATCTTATGATGAAGCTGCAATACTTTAGGTACTCCTTTATTTAGATAAGAAACTTCAGCATGGCAGCACATCCCCATAATAACCACAAGCAGTTGATAAGCCGGTGCTTCAAGGAGCTGTTCTCATATGTGCAGGCTACAAATGAAGAAGGTGGCAGTACATGCAGGTATGTAATAGCAGCTCTCAGAACAGATAATATCCAGAAATGATTTTTTGTTACTGCTTCCACAACATGAGAGCAGAATGAGGGCATTCAATTATTTATGAAAATAAAACTTAACAAGAGATGCTCTTAGTATGAAAGTGTGGCAGGTGAGAGAACTGTTTGGGAGTATTATCCTTATTTCTTGCTTTACTACAGCTTGCCTAGACATAGTTAAGGTTGAAAAGCACTTGGTTTTCTTCCTCTGGGGTATAAAATGTCTAACAGAAGGGGAAGGCAGAATTTTGGTGAGAAGTCCTGTTTCCAGCACTGGTCCATCTTTAGTTATGTGTCAGGCAGAGACTTTTGTTATTTCATGAGCTTCTTAGTCAATAAGTACAGTTTAGGTTTGAAGAATGTGTGACATTATATAACATACATTTCATAGAAATATTGTGGCTGCACAGGAAGCAGCAGATACTTTATTCCTTGATTTCTTAATAGTGCTTCGTAATCTGTTTAAGTTCTTCTCCTTGACTTGTGACTAGAGTTAAGAACAACAACCTTTATGCAGTTTCATGCAAAACCTGTGCCAGAAAATTTGCTGGTGTTTTAAATCTGAGAGCCAAACTAGTCTTTTCCAAACTTCCATTTCCATGATTTAGGTGTCTGGTGTCTTGAGACTGCAGCTCTGTGCAAAGGATGACGTGGTTACAAAGAGTTTGATAAGAGCTGTGGGGCTGGGACAGGGCAAGGGGTGCTCCCAAATCCTGCTCGAGGATGCACAAGGATGTCATTTATGCCAAGGGATTGTGCTCAGCACAGCTCAGAGGGGTGGAACAGGAGAGAGTTAAGGAAACCGTGGGACTCCGAAACTGTTTTCAGACCCCAAAAGCAGACTGTGGTCTCAGACAACGTTACTCAGCAGTGTGAATAGGAAATGGTTCCTGCCTTTCTATGGATCCACGCCATCACTGCACATGGTGTACACATTTGGTGTTGGGCCCCATTCCCAATCTGTGCACTTCTGGCTTCATATCCTGACAACCATGCAGTGCTGCAGAGATGTCGTTGTTCTGAGGCTAAAGTGTTGTTTGGATGTAAGAAACTTCATGAAGTACCCTCAGGGTGCCACCAGCAGCCTGTCACTGTTGTGTGGGGCTTGCACCATGCCTTCTCAGAGGTTTTAGCAGTGCTAAGAACAACGATTGTGCCTGGCCAAGAGTCTCACAGACATTTTCCTCAGCAGCCCTTGCTGCATGTGAGCAGGTGTGTCTTGTGTGCTTGGGTATCTGTATTCACTTATCTTGTGGCATTACTTGGGTCACACTGGCTGTGTGATCACAAGGCCCCCAAACCATTCCTCAACCCTGTCAGAAACCTGAGAATTGTGATCTCCTTGTAATGTGGAGATTTTAGCTGCATTTCACGTGGGAACATAGGTTTTTACTGAAGTAGTTGTACCAATTCAACATCTCATGTGAATGTGGTTACACACAGTAGGTGCAGGATCTATTTAACTTTACAGCAGTAGGAACAGGGAGCTTATTTGGATCTCGTAACTGGATGTGTGTAATCAGCTTCTGCTTGCAGGCTGCCTGATTAGGCAAGATCTTAAGGCATTACTATGTCAATTTAGTCCTTCTGAAAGGACTGCGGACTTCGTGTCCACAAAGCTCAGTGGACATGTGTGACAATCTCCGTCCTGTGTATTAACTACAAAAATATTTTTAACCTCTCCAAATGTAAAGTGTGGTGTGCTGGGGATACTCAGGGGCACTTGATCCTCAGGTGGCTTTTGCGATGTTCTTCTCCATCCACTGTGGCATGGGGTAGCCACTGGGATGGGCTGGGTTTCATGTGGTTGTGCTGAAGGGACACATAAGCAGGAGCATCCTGGGATACAGCCACAGGGCATGGAGTGATGGGGGAAAGGCTGAGGTTTGGGAAGCTACTAGGAAAAGGATAAGGTCCAGGCTAAGGAGGCTGCTGCAACCATTGGCTTCAGTCTTGGAGAAGGCTGGGTCTTTAGCTTCCCTCCAGCTGTCCTCACTTCTCCCCCTTTCCCATCCTCAGCCCCTTTTTTCATATGCTGAAAATGTATTTGTTCTGCCTTTTGTCTTTACCAATGGTTGCTGGGGGAGGGAGGGAGGCTGGTATTTTGTTTTTAATTCCTCCAGGCGCTCAGCCCTCATTGATACTTGCCAGGTCTGAACTGTGGCAGAGACACTTTGAGCTGCGTGCATAAATGTCTGAGGGGTGTGGGGGGGAGGGCAGAAAGAGAGCTGGTTGGTTTTGCTTTAATAATAAAATAAAGGTCCCACTAAAATTCACCCATGGGCCAAGGAACAAACATGATAAATTGCAGCCCAGAGGGTAATTCTTCTGGAAAGGTAAAATCATCTAAAAATAGGACCTTAGAATGAAAGTGCTTCATTGACAATAACTACAGTGTTGCTACGGTGATGCTGGGAAAAAAATGATCATTGTTACTTAGACTGCCACAGAACTGCTCCCCCGCCCTCCCATGGCATGAATCAACTGCTACTATTAAAATCACAGACAAATTTTGTGTTATATTTCAATTTTTTTCCTTGTCTGAATGCTTCTCTGTTCAAGTGCGTGTCCCGCAGACAAATGAAACACCATCAGGGGAAGGCATTGAAATAAAATTTACTGGTCAGCTCAGTGTGATCTACCTATGTATTATCTCAATTGCAACTCATTTCTTTTATCAGAACAGCTTGCTCCAAGAACAGGGAGGCAGCAGTCAGAATGAGACCCAAAGGTAACAGCTTGATGGGACTGTTCACGGATTATTATTTTTTTTTTTAGCCTGCAGCAAGTGAAAGACATAATACTGATGAAATCCAGAGCCTTTTGTTTCAACAAGTTTCAAGTTAAACACCTCCCAGGGTACATGCTATCCTGCTTTGTGAGGATTATGAGAGATGAGAAAGTTGAAACTCCAAATTTCTTTTAAGAAAACATAGTTTGGCAACAGTGTTTCTTTTAACATTCATACCAATGACAGAAGAGCTGGGTAATACCCTTCCGATATACTCAGCCCATTCAGGCCCAGTTGGAGGGATTTGAAATGCAACACTACTTCAAAATGTTTACGGCTCTGCGGAGACTGTATTTGCAGGCAAGTAAAGCTTCACAATCTTTTGTGTGGCAGCTGAAACCTACTTAACCGTCTGCCTTAGGTGAAGCTGGTAAATGGCTCTGTTTATACAGCAGCTGCATCTCAAATGTAATCCATACAGCTGGAGGCGGACCAGTTGCAATGTAGATGGTATTTTAATTTCCCCATCAAATGCTGTCTGTAATTTGTGAGGCTTTCCTTAGACAAATGAAGCTATATTAAACCACACAGTGGGTACTGTGTGATACTTCCTGCCTTCCTTGAAGAGCCTGGAGTACACCAGTTACATTGTAGACAATGTTGTACAAACGTTAAGAAAAATATATCCATGTGTTCTTAAAATTAAGTTTAATTTTTAGCTGCATATAGTGTCTGACTTTCACCATGTTGATTTTGGGCGAAAGCCATCAGTATGCAGACAATTGCTTCTATGTGTCACATAGCCTTACCTAAAGAAGATACAGCGTCAGTCTCACGGGCTCAGGAAATTATATCATTAGACTTTTAGGGGATTTGTAGCCTTCTGAAGCTAGGAATTAAATTTTATGATGGGTAATTTTAAGAGTGGTTGACTGGCAGTGTGGGAGGATGGAGCATTAGATGGCAAAGGAGGAGGGTTTTATTAATTGTCTTTCTCTGGTTTTGCTTCAGGACAATTGGGCTAACCTGCATTGAATTCAGAGGAGATGGAGGCATCTGAGATTTTGTAATGTTACATAATCTTTTTAAACAGTGATTCAAACTCTGGCTTTGCTAGCTGGAAGGTTTAGTGTTCTCCTTTGTAGCTGGTATTCCAGCGATGAGGAAGAATAAGCATGTACAGGAAAGTGAGGTTGCATTTAGTTTTTCATACTGCATGCGGGAAGATAATGATGGGCTCTTATCGTGATGTGGCACTGAGTGAAAAGATTCAATTCAGGCAGAGCATTATAGAAACATAAAGAATTTCATAATGCTTTCCTCCACATGTTTATATATAGCACATTCTTTTTGTTCTGCTTTGCAGAGTTCAGATATGAAAGGCTGTGTTTAGAAAGTATTGTGATCCAGGTTTGAAGTGATGCTGATCCACACTCGCTGAAAATGATGAAAGACTTCCTCCGACTTCAGCAGCTTCAGTTTGGGGTTACAGGGCAGGGAGCTCAGACATGAGACCTCCTTCATATATCCTAATGCTCTAACACAGATTGCTCTAGCTGATAGCTCTGTCATGGAGAGCAGAATTTGCACTTCAGAATGTCATTTAATGCTTTCCTGCCTACGAATGCACAGAGGGAAACAGGTATGCCAGGGAACAGCAAAAATTGGCACAGCCTCCAGAAGGTGGGAGTCATGGTGTCCAGTCCAAGAGGGTGTGAGATTCAGTGGGAGCCTTGCCCAGAGGCAGAATACTGGTGGGCAGCTGGCAGGTGTCACAGTGGCTCTCTGGGAGGCAGCTTCTCCCAGATCTTGCTGGTCTGTGCAGCCCCTGGTTTGGGAAGGGGGGAACATTTTCTTGTGTTGGACCTGCTTTGATTACAGCCCTCTTTGTAACTCTGAAATAGAATTGGATCAATAGCTTTGAGAACTGAGCATTTCAAAGTGATGTTAATTCTTGAAGAGCTGAATACTTACACAAACATACACAGGTGTCTGCCATGGGGGATCAAACTAAGTGCTCCATGTCCAAACAGAACAGATTATGAAATTGCAGGTTTGTTGACTGTACATCAAAAGGAAGGTCACAGTGAAAACGGTTTTCTTGAATGGAAACTTAGCTCCTGTTAGAGTTCTTGCTGGTGGGAGGTAACATTTACATGCTGATAGAGTGAGATTCCTGGACCAGCTTTAGATGGGGTTAATCAATCCTTCTCATTGTTTGCAATTCATTTTCAGGGTCTGTGTGTTTAGTGTATAGGTAGTATAAGATGATATGTGTTATTTTACACAGAGGCCACTGTTGTCATCTCCTGGAATCATCTTAATGTGGGTTACAGCTGCTGAATACTTTGCATCTGTGTGAAAATATAGAGATTCCACAAATAAATTATTGGGCATCTCTGTTCTGGAGAAAGCACAGGCTTAATGAACAATCGTTGTCTAGGATCTGCTTATTTTACCTCTGGCAGAGCTGTCGGTGTGAATACATGCTGTGTAGTGTTAGATTCCTTGGGGATCCTTCGAAGTATGTTAAACATCATCTACATATTTCTCCTCCTTTCCTTAATGACTCGCCGACTTTTATCAATGTATATAATTCCTTTCTCTTCTCCTTTGATGATAAGTGAGTTTGCTTAGCAAATGACTGCCCTATGATGGCCTCTTAGCTCTCCTTTCTGGGCTTTAAAACTAAACATTTGTTCAAAAATTTGTGAAAGGTACTGTGGTGTTAGCTTGAAGCTTCAAAAGCTTCTCCTGTCCTTGGATGAATGTGTGAAGGAAAAGTAACTCAGAGGGCACAATCTGTTTCCTTCAGGAAACAGGCAACAAAGACCCTCTGTGAATCCAAACCACCAAAGAGTTAACTCTGGGCTTTCACAGGAGTACAGGCAGAGCATTTTTCTAAATAGCAATAGAAGCTAAAACCAGGATCAGGTACTTGACAAGAAGATAGGAAATGGCAAGTGAAAAATCATTCTTTTGTGGAAGGCTAGCACATAATCTGTGTATTCTTTTAAGACCCAGAGAAGACCTTTTTGCTAATTTTTCCTCTACAGAGAGTTTTCCCCTCTTCCCTAGAGGTAGCAGCGTGTGGGTAGCACCTGTAAATAAGTATAAGATGTTCCTGACACAGAGCTGTGTGCTCACCCTGAAGCCCCGGTGGTTTTAGAACAGACAGCAAAGACCCCATTTCCTGCAGTGAGTTGTGTCATTACAGGCTCCACCAAAACACCTCTCAGTCTGGCTTAAGAGGCACCCTGAGCTCTTCCCCCCGGTTCTGAGCAGCACATGTGCATGGGGCAGCCCTGGTGTGGACAGGGCAACAGAAGCAAAGCAAATGAAAGTGGAGTGCATCAAACAGTGGCTCTCAGCCTTAGCACACATGCCTACCTCCATTTCTACATCTCCATTATCATCCACCCTGTTTACCTATTTCAAGTAATGTCAGGTTGAGGGCAAGTTGGGGGCACTGAGGCATGGCCTAGCCTCCCATCATCCTGAAGCTGACGTGTTTCTTTCCTTGAAAGACCCTCCCAGGGCCTGTGTTTCTGATTCACTTCCTACAGTAATTACTGTGGCTGCTGTTAAGGGATTGCAATATCCAGTGCATAAATTGCTGTGGCAGAATCATTGCATTTTACACCCACTGGGATTAACTAATCTGTTGTGTTATGCTGAGAAATCAGAAAATAAGAGGAACCCTTTCATACATTACAGCCTCATTTATAGAGGTTATCTAAAAGTTGTTTTTGCATCTTGCTGGAGACTCTTATAAATCAGTGACCATGAAAGCATTGGTCTGCAATATATTCATGTGACATGCAGTGCCTACACCACAGTTTGTGGAGATCAAGGAATGAGTACACAGATGTCCTTGAGAGTGATCTCAGCCTTGACCTGAAAAACAGCGACCTCTCACTGAGTGAGGTGCGGATGTGTTAATTGCTGATCTTTCAACAGCTTCAGCCGCTGCACTAGATAAGTCCCAGGTGTGTGAAATATCATCCATTTGTCTTGTGTTTCGGCAAATGAATTCGTGTAACAGAGAACTTCTAGTGGGCTGCAGGCTATTTTATCTTCTCTGCAGCATCAGTTCAAATGGTTCTTGAATCCTTGGCCACACACAAAATCTGCCCTTCTGGGTGTAGTGGCAAGTAGAAGCTGGGGCAGCAGGTCCACTTGGAAATATATGCAAGTACACCTTTGCTTCCAGATGCTGACTGGCCCTCTCTGCAGCAAGGGTCCTGCAAGGACCATCTCGCTCTCAAGCAAAGATATTCTTCTCATATTGCTTCAGGATCTTTTGTTATTCAGTGTGCCCAGAAATGCAAACAGGACCTCACTCTGTTGACTGCCAAAGAGCTACTTGTGGAAGCCCAGGAGACTGGGTGATTTTCCCCAACAAGACTTTGCTGTGTCTGGTGTTCTGTGTGCTGTACACATGAAGATGTACTATCTCTAGTAAAGTTTTGCAGGATGTCCACTCAAACTAGCTTCAGCTGAGCAAGGCAGCCAGTGACCTGAGCTAATTCAGCAACAGAGGCTTATCTGTAGTGATCAAAGTCAGCACAGACTGTTCTGTTGTCTTGAATGTGACTTTTGCTTAATAAAAACACTCAATAGGAGTAGAGCTATGGCTCAGGTTTTCAGTTGTAGCCTTATAATCCAGTGTATATCCCTGTACATGTTATGCTGTGGCTGAGCTCCTGACAATTCCATAAGGCTTCAAGCACTTATCCTCATGGACAGCACAGAACAGTTTTGCTCTGATACTTCTTTGGTGTATATATGTATTTTTCTAGCTGATTACACCAACAGCCCAGACCATCTGCCTTCTTGGATTAGGCTTTAGCTCTGAGTTTGTTGTCACCTGAGTATCACTGCCTTCACCCTTGAGACTGTCTATTCCACTAGTGAATAAAACAGCTTTTCACAGAGCCTTTTTTGTTTGGTTGGTCTTGGTTTGTTTTGGTTTTTTGTTATTCTAGCTTGTAAAGCTGACCTTGTCTTGATGTTTTGAAACCCACAGATCCACCCGTCAGAGCCCTAGGGAAGAGGCAGTAAGGTTAAATACCTGAGCATTGAGCAGAACTGACAGTGAATAAACCCTGATCTCTCAAGACACTGTTTGTGTCTCCAGTTGGCTTTATATCCCTCCCTGAAGTTCCAGGAGATACAATGATCTGCCAGAGGTGAACTTCATCTGAAAAGAGTCCCTTGAGCAGTAACTTGTTCTTATTTCCTACAGTTAAGTTATATCTGGGAACATGTTGATTGTGATTCGACTGACAGGTCTGTGAGTCAGTTTTGTGAGTTCAGCTTTGGAAATAACAGTATTTAGTTCCAAGAATAAGAGCTCTATTGTTGCTCATGACCTACTGTCCCCACTTCAGTAATTGACCAAAATAGTCAGCATCCTGAGGATCATACATTTTTGAACCTACATTGTTGCTCTTGCAAAGAGAAAAACCTCTTTGTATTCTGTAAGAATTTAGCGCATTTGCATGTGTTCATGTTGTAGAGCACTTAAAGGGATCAGCAAAAGATCTTTTATCATGGGTAGCTGGCTAAAGGAAATAATTCCCCTTAATCTTTGTAATTTTCCCTATATTGACATTTCTCAAATGTTTTCACAAATAATATAATTTAGAACAATTTTCTTAGCACATCTGTGGACATCTGTTTTCTCTCTGGAGTCCCTCCTGTTGCCTTAACACAAATGCTCCCTTGACTCGTCTTTGTTCTGTTTCTGTTAAAAGTCTTGGTCATCACTAACTTCAGGTTAAACAGGGCTGCATGCAAGAATGCAAGAAAAAAAAGTCAGTCTCTGAGAACTTAGGAAAGAGCAGGATTAGAGATGCCTGGTAACCTTAACACACTCCCTCTGGGTGTTATAAAACAGACATTGATTGTGTAGTTTTATGTGGCCCAGGGGCTTTTCTAACTTGAGCCAAACTAATGTGTGCTCCTCAGGACAGGAGCCAGTACAGCATGTGCTTCGGCTTTCCTTCTCTGGGCACCCAGCATCCTTTGTTTGCACAAGGGATGTGAGCCAGATTTGGCTACTGTTCTACGTATGGAACCGTTCAAGACCTTGCCCATGAAGTTCCCAGTAGCTTGTGAGAGGAGATTTTCTCTTAGGGTGCACTTTCACAGACATTAGACAGCAAATTGAAGGCTGGACATGAAGGTCTTAAAGGTCTTTTCCAAGCAGATGATTCCATGGTTCTGTGAAGTACAGAAAGTAGCATACAGCATTATAATTCCTTTTCTGTCTACCATGTAAGCAATATAATTAAATCACAGTGCAAACCCAACATTATGGGAGAGCTGTAGTTTACAGTCCCAGTAACTGAAGGACAACTCTGCATTTACCCATCGCTAGTATTATTTTTCAGGGTGTAGAAACAGGTTTTCTTTGCAAAAGTTTAAGGAGGCAAGCTGTCTAACCTTAAACCCCTTTGAAATGTCCTTTTGTTGGATTCTATTGTGTTAGGAATAGAGATGCTTGGTGAGCACGTGGTTTTACTGTCATGCTGTGCCGGTGTGGAATGGTCCTTGTGTGGGGAAGCTGTGGGTAGTGTGGCTGCTCTCAGCCATGCCTCACAGCAGATCCACTGCAGGGGACAGGCAGTGTCCATGGCCAGCAAGGACGTCTGGCACAGGAAAAGAATTGGTCAGATGGTGCTGACTCTCCTTTATCTTGCATCTGGATGTCAAAAGTGCTCAGTAGAATACATGGACTACTGCCCAAGTATGTGATTGCTGCATTGTCAGGGGATGCTGTTCTCTGCTTGCTTATGGGAATGTGGTTGTACACATCACAGTGTAGGAAAATCTGGTCCCCTGCACCAGAGTCTGGAGCTGAAGCCTTGAAGAACCTAACCAAAGTAGAATATTTATTGTCCTGATCTTTGGTTGATTTATCAATTTTGCTGACTTTATCACCTCAAGCAAGTCCTTCTCAAACACATCAGCAACCAGTTTCAAGAAAACTTCCTCAAGGAATGCACATGCTTCTAAGATGTAATTCTCCATTCCCACTGCCTAGTTTGGGTAGATGGAAATTATGAATTTGTATCTAGTGCAGCACTGTTTCTTGGTTTCCATCTCCAGTTTGTCGCAACACTTTGGATCACAAAGCCTTCCTCACGCACTTATTAACCTTTTAAAGGGAGTAGCAATAGAGGATGATGATTGTCTGTCAGCTAATACTTTTTATAAGAAATCAAGAGGCACATACCACATGGTAAGATTCTCTGGAATCACATATTTGTCCTCAAAATGTGAGGATAATTCCACTCTTGTGTTGAGAAACCATAGCGGTCATGGAAAGAGATAATGGTGGTGATAATTTTGTAAGGGCCTCCAAGATTCTTAGCTCATAATGGGGAATGGAATAACTTTTTCTGTTACTTTTCATAGCTATTTCTTTATAAAGCAGAAGGCACAGATCTTCAAAGTGACAGAACAGCTGTTTGATTTTCACAACTAAGCAGAGGCTTAATGCTAAACGCACGCTTAAGTGCATAGCTCTGTCAAGATGATGAGCTAAGTTGGAGTCTGACATTTTCTCCAAAATGTATGTAAATTAGGAGATCTGTAGTACGTGATCTCTGCAGGCCACTAACTAAATCAGCTGAGTGCCTCTTCCTGCATGTGTGCTCTGAAATAGACAGTGCCTGTAATGTCCATCCATACAAAAAGCTCCCTTCTCTTTCCTGAATGAAAGGCAAAGCTTATTCCGACTTAGAGAGTGATGCCAGTAGAAGTGTTGAATGTCTGAAGTGGGTCTGTGCTACTGGCTGTGTCTTTGATTTGCTTCTAAATCAGTTGTCTTGAAAATCATTTACATTTATGAAAAATACCAAATGAAAATATGCAGTTGTGCTTTGTGAGTGTGATTGAAAATGAAGCCCAAAATAACCAAGGACTCAGTGTAATGGATAAAATGGGTGTTTAGTCTGGGGGCATATGCTGGTAGTGGTCAAAGGTCTGGATGTACAGATTTGGTTTAATTTGCTAAATGATCATTTCTCAGCAAGGACCAAAATGTGGCAGGATTTGTTGTTGTTTCTGTGATAGAGTTTGTTGCCAGAAGTCCAGTTTCATCAGGAACTTTATACACACACTACTGTACCAGACTTATTATGGTTACTTACATTTTCCTTTTTAAGCTTTACCTAATGGGTATCTAATTCTCTTGATATCTAAAGTGAGAAGAATTTCTCTTAAGCCGAAGAGCTGCTTTACTGCAGAGAAAATTCTGCTCCTGTCTCTGTAGGAAGAAGAGGCCCCCTGTGCAGGCGTAGCACGATGACGGGTCTGGGAAGCTCAGATGGTGGGGTAGGAGGTTTGCACCTTCTGATACAGGGCTCAGCTCCTTGGGGCTCCTGGCAGGAGGCTTTGAAGGGGTGGAGGAATGCTGCTGGGTTCAGTGGCCATAACTGAGCTGCTCCAGAGCCTGGCAGAAGGAACTGCTTGCGCTCCACACGTCTCCACCAGCTTCCTATGGTGCTGACAGAGGCTGCTGGCACTGTAGGCAGCAGGATTGGCCGTGGCAGCCTGGCAGCCTTATGGCTGGAGGTGGAGGCTTCTTGGCAGTGCTCAGTAGGATGGCTCTTCATGGGATCCAGGGTTCCACGCTTTCCAAATCTCATGATGCTCTTCAGTGGAAGGATGAGTGATCCATCCCCAGGGAATGGAAAGGGGTTATGTGACAAGGATGGTGCTGTTCATGTCCTATTTGGATGTGTGTGTGAGGGAGGTCATGCAAGTTGCATGATAAGTCTAGTTCAGGTAAGGTATCGTTACATCAGGCTGTTACCACAGTGTGAAGTGGGATTCTTTGTAAAGGTTTAGCATCTAAACACAATATTACAGTGGCATCCAAGTGAGTAAATGTAGGACTACAACTAGCATGCAGGCTTACCTACACTGAACTAATTACAGGATCAGTATTAAAACATAAATCACAGCTTTGTGTGATTTGTATCAAGAGTAACAGGAATAAATCAAGCAGCATGGTGTATTTAATTTTATAAACGCTGGGAAAATGCATACTATTCTCCATATGATGCAGCAGCAGGAATTGCCAACATCTTGTAGGAGGAGAGAACTGGGACTGAGGATTAATGCTCCTTACCCAGAGCTGCAAAAGCACTTGGTCATAAGAGGCATTATTCTCAAGTAGTCTTTTTAAAAAAAATTAAAATCCTGGTTTTCTCCTGAAATGTACATAGCATCTGCCCATTCTGACCTTGGTAGGAGGCAGCCAGGATGGAAGACTTTCTGCTAACACCACTGGGGTGCACTCCATCTTGGTGCCTGGTTGTAAACAGGGATTGTACCTCTAGGTTGTCAGTTCTACTCATTTTTTTATCTTTGTACTCACACAGTTTCCATTACTTTAGTTTCATGTATTTGCCTTTAACTGTCTATATTTTGGTGGCTTCTGCTGGCAAACCCTATCCTGGAAGATCTTCATGCATAGCTTTTCCAGAAACCACTGGGGAGAGAAAAATAAAATTTTAAAAAAATTGTCATTTCATTTGTTTAATTTCTCACTGAGTCATGTGCTCCAGGCACCTTCAGCATGAAGGACAGACCTGCATTCCAGGTAGTGTTGCCTGAGGACCTCTGTAAAGAAGCTGCATGAGAATTTCTGAAGCTCACCGTGTCAGTGCAGGGGGCTTTTAACACTGACTCTCAGACCTAATCCCAGCATGACTGGGGTCTAACTGTCCAGCAGTGTCCAATCCCAACCTCAGCCTCACAAAAATTCAGGACTGAATTTGCATTGTTGTCGGAAGCACTCCCAGAATGAGGATGCTTCTTTGTGAGACTAAAAGATGGTAGTGAACACTTTGTGCTCAGAGCATCCAGGGGGGATGTCAGGTAACAAAGGATGGTGTTTAACAAACTGGGCATTATTTAATAATATTAATGACACCATTGGGGTTCAGTTATCTGAGCAGGGCTGCTTGTTGGAAGACTTTTGCACATGTAGTTTTGGACGACTGTGCTTGTATCAAGCAGCTTCTAAATGCATAAACAGGAGTTATGGCATGGCAGTTAGTGGCATTATTGGCTTAAGAAGAGAATTAAAGGGGATATAAGGTACTCATTTTTCAGACAGAGAGGGAAGGACTGGGGTGGAGGGATGCCCTAAAGCAATGCTATTTTATCTAATGCTATTTCTGTCTGTGTGAAATTTATCCAGAAAGCATTGATTTTTCCATTGGAGGTTGTACTTCACTCACCTCATTTACCTAATTGTTCTTAAAGGCAGAAGTTTAATAAAATTACTTTGGTTAAACTACTGGGATTTGGTATCTGTGGTATGCCAAGGTTAAGCATCTGGAACTGAGAAAGCACCTCTGTCCTCTTTCTGTGACTCCTTTGTCACCATTCATAGCAGTGTGATTGGCTCTGACTTGCAACCTGGATTGCTCACATGGGTCCATAAATCATGCTGTTCCTGTCTTCAGTGCCTCACCAGTTTGCCAAGAATGTCTCCTGAACTCCTCTTCCACCCACTTGCTCAGCTGCTGAAATACCTGGGCACAGCAGTGGAAACCACTCGTGCATTCCTGCCAGTGGAAGCTCCTCTCAGGACTGCTGGGAAGAGGGAGGTCTTTCTGCGCCTCAGGACTTATAGGTGAAGAGGGGTTACCACAGCCTAAAGGCAGCCTTCAACTTGAGTTATTGTGGGACGAAATGAATAATTTCTTGTAGGTGAGAAAGATTTATGTGTAGCCAGGTAATAACTTTGAGCTCTTTCTCTGCACGTTCCAAGGGCCAGCTGCACTGCAGATTATTTTGTCACTAATCCTAATGACTTCCCAAGATCACTGCTTGCATTATGCTTTTTGACTGTTGCTTTAGCCAAATAACTCCAGCATTCTGGAAAATCTAGTGCATTGGGATGCATTAGATTTATAAGGGTTTGATGAAAAGGTTAAATTGATGAGCAACATCAAGTATTCTTAGTGCAAACCAAAAGACGAAAAAGGCTTTTAAACTCGAAAGCGGATCAGAGTATAAATCAAAACATCATGCTTTTTAGAGAGGAGAGAACAAAAGGCTTGGGATTTAACAGCAGGCTCTCTGGGCCAGAGATGAGCTGCCAGGGCACAGATTGCTTTCCTGCAGCTCAGCTGCCTCACCTCCTGACCAGGACTGCTGTGTCCAGACCATCCATATGGTCCAGGGTGGGCAAACCCTTGAACCACACCCAGAGACTGTTTGGGAGACAGCTGCATGGCACTGGCCACAGCAATGGACATGGCAGACCAGTGCTCAGGCAGAGATGAGTTTAGGCAGCCTGGTCGATATATAGAGCAGCTTTGGACTTGGAACCCTTTCAGCTGAAAACGGCTGGCTTATTAATCCCCTTAATCAGGTATCTTCATCGAGTCTCAGTATTTAACCCATTTTACTCTGACTGCACACTATGTGACGTATCAGTGGTCAAGTAACCTTCCCATCGCTACCTTGGAAGAAAGAGCAGGGCAGGACAAACCTTTCCAGTTACCCCAAATCTTGTTATGCTGTTGGATCATTTTGATCTGAGAAACTCTGTCCCGTCAGCCGTCTGAGAGCATGGGGGTAATAACAAATAGATCATGAAGGGGTGTTTGACGTGGCTGCTAAATATTATGAAACCTGTGGGGTCACAGTTACAAGAGGTGAAGCATAATGAAGGTCTGTTTTAATTACAGCACTCAAAAATGGTGGTAATAGGCAACCACATAAATCTGTGTTAGAGTTGGGGTTTTCATTATGTTTTTAATGAAATACTGATTAGCCTATGCTAATTGACATGAACCCTGAGCAGACAGCAGCAAATGAAAACAATCTGGCAACTGGCTGCTACCATGCATTGCTTGTGTCCAGCCTTCCTCACTGCAGGCTGCTGGGATGCCAGGGATGGAGTGAAGTAGTGGCAGTGTTACAGGGTCTGTTCCATGGATTTCACTATTTAAGGTGTCTGTTATCTTCTTCCTTTCTTCCTCTTCCATTTCCAAATTAATTTGGCTCGTTTCTTATACCTGCTTCACTCACATTTTTGTTTGCTGACTTCTCTGAGCAAGCAATGGCTTTAGGCAGCCAAGTAAAATAGACTTGTCCTCAAGTCAACCGTTGATGAATAGATTTTGTATGTGGCTTGGTGGGTTTTCATGAGAGCTTCTCAAGTTCAGTTCCTGTTTGCTCTCTGCTCGCTTCCAGGAACAGGATTTTGTACAAGCTTAACATTTTTGTTTATAATCAGTGTATTGTACTTATGGTGTGTCTGTTGCTGAAATGCAAGTGCTAGATTAAATATTTTTATCTGAGGGTAGGTGCCTGACAGCTTTAGCAAGATTGACCTTTCAGTTGGACTTCTAGTCCTTGGGATTGCCTGGAAATTAAGTGGTTTGTTTGATTTTAAATTAAGATTTTCATCCTAGACACATAAGCCCAAATTTCATCTTGAATCATCTTAAACTGGCTTTCAGAAAGTCAGGTTAAAAGCCCGGAGCCAGCTGAAAATTAAGTTACTTTAATTTATCTAAAGTTGATTTTTGATTATTTGTTACCCACTTTGAAATATATAGGCCATTATCTCTTGCAGTGTAAACACTGTGGAAAATGTCACATTTAATAAGAACTATGACCTCATTCTCAGCTTCATTTTAAATGAGGTTCATTATTTTACTCAATATATTATTTATTCATGTATTCAAATATATTTATTCAGTGAAGGCAGAGATATTTTGATTAATTCAAAGACTAAATGCTCTGTACTTCTCATGCAAATTGGTGTAGAAAAAAAAAAGGAAAAAAGGTGAAACTCTCTTTGTACTCTGGGGGCTAAATGCATCATCAGAATGTAATGAATGCTGTTTGTGTGCAGCCAAGTGAGGAGTCATGTTATCATGAATCTCTCTCCATAGCCTTTATTATTACAGCAAAAAATAAAATTCGGCACATGGGTTATATATCTGTTCGATGCTTATTTACAGACCCCATTTAGATGGGGAGTAAACTGTCAGATGAGCCTTGCCAGTTACTCAGGTATTGTGGGATGATTCCAATATCTTCTTTCTTTGCTATTATTTCTATAATTCTACCAACTTTGCCTTTCTCAATTGAAATATAATAATTTTAAAAAAGAAACCACAAACGACAGCCTGCAAAGCAAGAGAAGTGGGATTTTCAAAAAGCACTCACCATTATAATAATTAATTCCCCACTGAACTGGGGGGTTAATCTCATTGGCATGACTTTGGTGGGAGCAGAGCTCAGGCCAACACTCAGCGCTGTTAACACTCAGAGGAGCTTGACAGTATGTCCAGGCTGTGGGAATTTCAGCAGGGTAAGATCTTAAAGGGGCTTTGGACCAGGCCTGTTATTTTCAACTAAAATCACTTGTAGATTTTTCGTAGACTGAATTTTGCTTAGGAAAAAAGCCTGGTGAATTTTGTTAAGTTTTTGTTTTCATACTTATTTGGGGCAATATATGTACTTTTTAGAGCACAAGTCCTGTGCAGAGCACCTGAAGGAGCTGGGGTTGTTTAGCCTGGAGAAAAGGAGGCACACAGGGAACCTTCTTGTTCTCCACAAATACCTGACAGGAGACTGTAGCCAGGTGGGGGTCAATCTCTTCTCCCAGTCACAGAACAAGAGGAAATGGCCTCAAGTTGTGTCAGGTGAGTTTTAGATAGGATATTGGGAAAAATGTCTTTACTGAAAGGGTTGTCAAGCGTTGGAACAGTCTGTTTGGAAAGTGGTGCCACCCCCAAAGGGTTTTAAAAGATGTGATCAACCTCAGCATGCCCAGCTGGGTCTGGTGATGTAGATGATAGATGATGATGATGAGGTAGCAACCATAGGCTCTTCTCCAGCTCATGCACAGTCGATCCAGCGTCAAGGTCTGGATGCCCAGGGGTCAGGAAACCTTATTTTGCATCATCCAGATCCTGCTGTTTCCCCTGTCTATTCTGTGGTTCTTGACAGGAAGGGAAATGCTGGTATCACATTGCAGAGTAATATTGTTATGTGATTCCCCATCTGGTGGGCCTGACAAACAAAAAACAAACACATCATGTCTGAGAGATGAACATGGAATATGTCCATATGGCCTGTTGTAATGCAGGTTACTATTCACAGAATCACAGAATGGTTTGGGTTGGAAGAGACCTTGCAGATCCCCTAGTTCCACACCCCTGCCATGGGCAGGGACACCTTTCACTGATTGCTCAATGTCACACCCAATTTGGGTTTGAATACAGGGTGTAATCCTGTCCCTGCTGCAAGTCCCAGTTGTGTGCCGAGCTGCCTGCCTGAAAGGCTGGAAATTTTATTCTGCTCCCCTTTGTAGATATGGCTGGAAAAGGGTCCAAGGTAATGGAAACCCAGAGCCACTTTGCTGTGTAGTGACTGACAGTGGCCTGAGCCAGACATTTTCCTGAGCACCATCCAGAAAACAGCCTTTCCAATTGCAGGGTGAGAATTTTGCTCTCAGGTCTCTGTGCCCGTCTTTGTCTCTCATGTTGTATCCAGTCCCTGAGAGGGAATTTCATTGACATTACCTGATCCTCTGTGCTTTATGGATCTGAAAGCAGAAATTTTGTGCTCAGATTGCTGGAGTCTGTGTATACAAAAAAATGTCAGCCTGCTGCAGCCCTGTATAAATCACTGGTAGAAACAGGAAGGTTTTTGTTCTGGTTCTCCACAGAGAACCGGATCCGCCCATAAACCCCTGGCTGGGTATTCTCACATCTTTGCATGCACCCCCAGACAATATTCTGCCTTGTATCCATTGTGTACAATATGGAAATTTAGATGTGATTGTGTAATACAGAAATTTCCAGTGGAGGCACCTGTTCCCCTTTCCTATGATAGTCTCCCCAGCCATTTAGACACAGCGGTTCATCTGAGCCATGAAGTCTAAAGCTGCTAATCTTTATGATCAAAATTAGAATACTGAAATAAGAGCATTCCTCTTTCACTTACAATATCTGTATTGCTCTATTGCATTAACGGGATTCTGCATGACTAGTTTTTAACATATGAACCACAACAAGGCAGTAACTGTTTGTATATCTAAGAATAGTTATGCTATATCAATAAGTTGAGGATATCCATCTGTCTACTGAAGCATGCCCTTCACGTGGGATTTGCCCAAAGTAAGAACATGCTGTTCCAAAAATCTGGTTACAGAAATTGGAATGTTACTCAGAGCATGAAATAACTGCCTTGGCATGAACTTCCCATTGGCTCCTGGTGTCTGCAGAGGCAGAAAAAAATTACCTGCAAGGTTGGGGAAACTTGGACTAGGACTTACCAACCCTCGATGTGTCTATTATGTTCTTCAGAGAGAGATCTTAAAACAAACACCAGCACCAGAGAAGGCACCTGCAGAGGCCTGTCAGTGTGTTGATCTAGACATCAGATTCTTCTCATCTGTTTGCAGTTCTGTCACATCACTGCGTAAACTTTCAGGACTAAACTCATGCTTAGGATATCAAAACACTTTCATCTTGTTTGGTTTTTTTTCAATTCCTTCTATGTGAAAACTTGGCTGTGAAACTTAATAATAAAATCCATGGGCAGCTGTCCTCATAATATAAATCTCTCTTATATCAGTTACTGAGCCCTCAGCAGGGTGCGTTGCATCCTGCAAGAATTCTCATAACTTTCTCAGGTAGATATTTTCATAACTACTGCACAGTTTCCATCATTTGAAACAGAACAGCCCTGTAGAGGCATAGAGTCTGGAAACACTTGAAGATTTTTTTTGTTTTGTGGTTTTGTTTTGTTTTTTTTTTACAAAAAACTTTTGTGCATTCCCTCATTATACAAAGTGGTGCTTTCCTCTGAAATTGCTGTTGATGCTCTACCCTAAGGCATTTGAAAGAAAACCTCTTACACCTGGCTTTGTAATAACAAGAACATTTCCATAAAGAGGCAAAGCACGTTAATGTTGTCTGTATTCCCACTGCTTCTCATTTTCTTTGCCTTTTACTTTGTGTCTGCTTAGTTTCTCCATTATTTTTACTATTTATTGGAACAACACTTACTGGTCTCAGCTAGCAATCAGTCCTTCGTGGTTCTGGACATTGCACAAGCACCTTGGAGGAAATTCTGAATTCCTTGGAGTCACTGACAAGCTTGACATTAATTTTCATAAGGCCTGTGATCCAAGGCACAGTCTTCTTGCAGTGAAATGTGGACGTGGTAGAAATTTGTACTGTGCTTAATTCCATCCTTGTCAATGGCACATTTTATATTGAGCACTGAGCCTAATAAGAAAATTGAGAAGTGTCATGCTGAAAGGGAAATGTTGGACAAGAAACTGGGAAAGCTTTACTTTGATTGTCTTGTTATTTTGGTATATTTACTGCTTGCAGAAGCTGACGTTGATGACAGGAGACCAGGACACTGCTGAGTGTCAGGCTTGGCTCTGCCACAGACTGATGGTGTCAAAATGACCAAGTTCCACATTTATTGGGCAGTGATAATGTTTACATGCTTCACAGTGGGCTTGAGAGTTTGTAATTCTGGGGTCTGCTTGTGCTCCTACACAGACATAAGCTGTCTGCTTGTTCACAAGTGTCCCTAGTGAAAGGCTGCTGCTTTATGACTGCATGACAGATGGGCTTGGGCTGATCATGTTTTTATTGGTGTTCATCTATTTGGTGTGCAGCAATGAGAGCTCAGCTGAGTGCTCTTCCTTAATCTTTAAGTAAACACACGTATTTTCTCTATCTACAAGTCTTGCTAAGTTAAATATAAAAGATAGGTTGTTGTGAGTAACTGTACATTGTCTAGACTCAGAGACTCAGACTTACAGCAGCTGAGCTTGGGAATAATCAGTGTTTTCTCTGCTTTGTTGAGCTGCCGAGGAAGCAATGCCTGATGACCACAACCAGAACTAGCTGAGTAGTTTCTTTTTTAGTTTTAATTGCTTGCCATTTAAATGTCTAGAAGAGGCACTGATTTACAAGTCCTTTCAAACTTCACACATGGTTCAGGAAGGTCATGAATGCACAAAAGGCAGGGCCATTAGAAAAAGTAAAATGAGGGTGTCAGCATGTGCATTTAAAAAATACGTCTATAAATTTCTCATCCAAACTTGTGTTTGCTATTCTTCACAGTAGCTGTATAGTTGTGAGCTGCCTATCAAATGACTCAGGCATCCTTGAACATAAAAATTTTGTTGTGTAAGTAACATCCAAAAGTGTTTCCTTGTGGTGCTAGAGAACCTTTTTAGTCATCTCACCTCTGCCCAACCTGTCTGATTTCAGATACAGAGCTTTGTACATCTCCATGAAGTGATATGTTACATCCCTAGCTGCATCCTCATGATTTCACATATCCGCACATTCTGTTAATTTTGTTAATTTGGCAGCAAACCTGTCAGATCAGATCTGGGAAACCAGGTGGTTAGAAATGCTCAAGGGTCTGTGAGTCACCAAACACCAGGTTTTCCGCAGACACATCCATGAGTTTGGCTCTTCCAGCGTGACTGAGCTAAGTGGATTGGTCACTGCCACTGCCTCTCCCTGGTCTGTCCCTGCTCTCCAGGTAGTTGGGCAGGTGTTGAGATCCATCACTACTCCTTTCCAATGGCATGACAGGAAGAATTGGGCTCCTCTGTGGGCTTTTTGTCTGCTTTGGCTCCTGGCAAGTGATAGCTCAGGATCCTTCATCAGCTGCACGTCTTGCTCCCACTGAGGGTGGCACTGGACAAGAGCATTCACAAATCAACACCATAAAAAATTGCCAGGAGCTGGACACAGTCCATGAATTTTCTATAAAAAAGTAATTATAGACTTTATTGCTGAATGCCAAATCCATTTTTCTCTCTTCTGGGAGCCACTCAAGTAGAGCAAAACTGTTGTAGTTTAATGCAGTGCTTTATGCATCCTCCCTGCACTCTAACACTTGATTGTTGTTAATAGCCCAGCGTGGATTTTCTTTTTCTTTCTAAATTATATTAATAGGTCTGAAATGCCCTGTGACTTGGTATTTCCCTCTGGACGCTCACTCTTTCTTGCCCAGGAAGAAGCTGATATTTCCAGGAACACTTGCCTGCACAGATTTGCCTTTTCAGGTGATTAGCAGCTATGTTTATAGTCTTTTCACAGAACCATCAGGCTTTGTTAGTGCAAGTTCTTGGGCATAAACCAGAACAAACCGTGCCTGGAATTGAAAAACAACCCTACCAAAAATTAAAACCCCATCCAAGAAATGCACATACAGAGCAACAAACTCAGAATTCAGTTTGTCACAGTGGTTTTCATTCAGCCTTCTTTAACTGATGCATTTCCACATCCATGATCTTCTGGCCACCTTTTAATGGTGGGGGTGCTGGGGGGGGCAAGGAAACAAATTTTAGGAGAATGTAGAAAGAAATGCTTCTCAACAGAGAGGTGCATCAGAACTACAGAATACTTTCCTCCCCTAAAGCAAATGTCCTTCAAAATCAAGACTGGGTGATGTATTGAATATGGCACACTATGATACTCCACAGCAGGAAGTGAAAACATCTTTTCTAGCTCACAGCTCTGATGGGGCGAAAATTTCAAAGGTTTTAGGAAGACACTGGTGCAGTAACTCCCATATGCAATTTAAAAAATAATTGTCTCCATAACGCTGCAGGTAACACTCCCTAACACTCCCCACCAGGATTTGGGATGAGCCATCATCCTCTACTGAGCAGAGAAGCTGGGCAGCTTCTGGCAGTAACCCTTCTGTCCTATAGAAACTCTGTGTAGAATGGTGTGAGCTAAGGGATTTCTTTTGAGGAAGATAGTGTGGTATACGTCTCTTAATAACATCAGAAATTCCCAAGGAGTCAAATTTTCAAAGCATTTGGAAATCAAGAAGAAATTTTTATTAATTTCAATAGCTTTTGAACCAGTCCTATATGTGGGGGTTTTTGTTTTGACATTGCCTAAGACAGAGGGGAATTGCACCAGATTGCAGGCTCTGCATCTGTGTTTTCTTTTAATTCAGAACAACTCTGCTTTTATTAGATTTGTGTTATCTCTTATTTTACTACAATCATTTTTTGCATTTCATAAATATTAATTCACTAGATGATCTCTTTTGTTTAGTAGTTTTAATCTATCACAGACTTTTCTGTTTTTCTTTCCTCTCTCATCCCAGAGAGATGTCATCCTTTGCCATCAAAAGCAAGAGTTTCTCCAGAGTTCTTCAGCCCACAGATGTAGGAGCAGTATTTTTGCTAGGTGTCATTTTTGTTTCCTTCTCTGTGTTCCTTCCCTTCACTGTCTAACACCAGTGCCAGGCTCTGATTTCAGTTGCGTCCTTGGAGGGGACAGCTTTACCAACATTGTATTTTCTCTTGTCATCCATGGACAGACACTTCAGACCATTCATTCATCTGTGCACTGATGTGGAGGTACCAGGCTGCTTTAGCAGATGCCATTCAAACCCAGAGAGCTGTTCCCAGGCAGGCTGTGGTTTTGTAACTATTTGTAGGTTTTTTTGTGGAATTGCTCAGACTGCTTGTTTTCCTTCACGTTTTCCTTCACCTTCTCTGCTGTGTTTCTATTTATTTTTAGTTTGGTTTTTTCTTTTCAGTAACATACGGGTTGATATTCAGGGCTATGGCAAACTCATATTATTAAATTTAAAAAAAGACCAACACAGGCAACCCTTCTATTTTTTGCTTCAAGTGATTTTTTTTTAAATCCTGGTACATCTTGGAGTGCTTAGAGTGTACTTAACTCTGATGACTTTCTGTGAGATCTCAGTGGCATTTAAGGTAGTTGTTTTGATAATCAGAAAGTTAAATGTGTTACTGCAGAACATGCTAAATATTTCACAATGGGCAGTGCCAAATGTCTGTTATTGATTTCTCATAGACAACAGCTTGCTATGGAAGTTACACCCAAAGGTGAATCTTCCCAGTGCTCTTCAGAGAAGGAATGACAAGAAGGGAAAGGTCTAAGCCTAAAATAATGCTTTGAATATCTGTAATCTACTGATTCCAGCATTCTTTACTGCCACAGTTTCTCAGTTGGAACCTTGATTCTCTAGTTTAATCCGTTTGCTTAACCTGTCTGTAACAGAAAGGACTAGAAACCTCAGGGAGAACAAATATTTGAAGATAGATCTTGTTCCGAAATTCTCACAGAGCAGTACCAGGAACCAGGGCTGAAAAATAAACTCCATTTCCCCTCTTAAGAAAAAGGCAAAATGACAGAAAATTGAAAGTGCTGGTAGCATTAGGTTGCCATGTCTTGAACCTGTCAGTAGCACTTGGACAGAGAAAAGAGGTATTGGAAGAGGACAAGATTCAGCTTGTGAAGATGGTAGGTGAATGCAGCAACACTGAAGTGGTTCTTTGTGACTGACTTCTCTCATCTGGAAAGTGGGGATGATGCTTTAAACTTTGCAGATTGAAAAAATACCAGATAAGTACTGAGTGCTATTTTTATCCCAGAACGTGATCTGCAGTAGTGGCTCCAGATGAAGTTTCAGGAGAAGTTATCCATCCTGTCAGCACCTGTAGATCCCTCTGCAGTTTATCTGAGCTTTATTTGGGAATAGGCAGTTATTCCCATTGACTATACATCTGCTGCCTTCAGTCCCTAAAAAAGGCAGGTCATAGCTAAAATATGCCCATGTTTTAGCAGATTCAGGTCTGCTCCCTGCCTGAGAGATCTCACAGTACTTCTAACAAGCTGCACTTTGAGGCTGCAGTTGTGCCCCTGAGATTTACTGACCTCAGTTGATCCACAAAAAACTAAGTGGGGACCAGAGGCTGGGAGGGGCCCAATCCTGTCTGCATTGGGTGAAGATGGAACAAAAAATATTGTTAGACTGATGGGCAGGGTCTTCATATCTTAGCTGTCTGTTGAGCAGTTCAGGTTTTCTCAGTTAATCTTGGCAAGTGTTTTTTTTTCCTGGAAATAGTCTGAGTGAACCGGCAGTTTGTCTCTGCTCAGGTGGTCCTTCTCTCTTCAGAGCTGCAGACAAGAAGACAGCAATCCTGAAAAGCAAAACAGGAGCAGATGTTCTGCAGCAGGTTTAAAGCAGCAGTGTATGGTAGCTGCTTCATCTCAGTCTCTTAAGAATATGTGTGTTTTGGAGCCTCCTACTCACCCTGTTTAACATCCGTGTCTTCCTCTGAAAATGTTTGCATCTCCCCCACTCTTCTCCCAGCCCTCCCATGGGTTTCAAAGTTTAACTTGAGCTCCAGTGGTGTTGAGGGCAGCTTGTAAAAGGGGTTGTTAAATGAAGAGCAGTCAAGGAGGGAGAGAGAGGAGCAGTGAGAGACACAAGTGGAAAAGAAGCTCTGGCAGAAGGAAGAGTTAAGGCTAACCTTAAAATAACTCGGATTACCTTAGACCCTCTATTGCATTAACCAGGTGCTGAGTGAACACTGTGGTGTTAATAAGGTGACTGAAGGGGCCATAACCACTTCTGAAGGGCACTGGGAAGAAGGACTGAAGTTGTGGGCTTGGACTTGCCAGGTGCATAAAGAGACGATGGAGAGCTAGAGTAAGAGAGTGCCTGTGAAAGCAAAGTAAATTGAATGAAATTACAGTTTGTTCCTGAAAGCAGTGAATCCCATGTACTGCTTTCCCTGTGAACAAAGTTTATTTTTAAACAAAGCCAGAGATAAAGTTAGGCCATGAAGCAGAAAGTTAATATCTCTAAAAACAGTAGGACAAGTTGGGAAGAGGCTTTGTGAGACTTCCCTGCTTGTGCTAGCTGGGATACACATCAGTGGCAGATACCCATGGGATGGATTGCAGGAATGGACGTAGAGTTGCAAACACCAGATCAAAACTGTTTGAGTATGGTCCATTCAAATGGGCCTTTGTGCAGTGACCTGCTCCAGCTAGGATCAACCATCAGAAGGGATTTAGAAACAACAGGATAAGCAGACTTTCATGAAATCAGTTTTATATTTGAAATGCAAAACTAAGACAGTCAAAAGCAATTTGGATGTCATTGTTAATCCCTAGGTCAGCTGTGCTGATATATCTCATAGAAAACAGGATACATTCAAAGAGCAAAATCCACTGTTAATTATCAGCGTGTTTGTAGAGGCATTTGTGCCATGGAAGCACCCCCATGAGCTGAAGGGCATGGAGCATTTGGCAGTTCTCTGCCCTGAGAAGAAGACAAGTCCTGCAGCAGGCAACACTGCAGGCTAGAGGAGAAACCTTGAGCTCTTCATTCATGGATCCAGTGGGTGGAAGCTCCACCAGAGAGTTTAAAATGACAGCTCTCTTAACAACAAACTGTAATTTAGGTGTACTACTTCTGTTAGGAATATCAGCTCTTCCTGCATTATGTGAACTTGTCACTTCTCCCTGCTCCAAAGTCCATGTCACCTGGCAGCTCTGGAAAAGGACAACCTCTATTCAATAAACCAGAGCATCGTCTACTGGTGGTGTTTCTCAGGAGCCATCAGACATCTCTGCTGTCTTGACTGAAGTCTTCAGGGAGGCAGTAGCAGTTTCAGGTACTGACTGAGTGGGCATCACGGATGCTTCTCACACCATCCTACTAAGAAAAATCAGCAACAAGTGGTTTTTTTCCCTCCACTTTGCCACTGAATTTTTTCAGTCCTACCTACTTAGACATCGCAATGTGTTTCAGTGCTTCAGTGAAAGGGCCCATTAGTCCTGGTTTGTCACACACATAAATGCATGTGCCATCTGGGTGCTTACTGCTTAGATGTTGGTAGGGATGCATATACACGTATCCATATGTATGTATAGAGGGACATACATGGATTCCCACTCAGTTTCTTGGCATTATTTGTTCATCAAAGTGAGAATTAGCAGCTCATGAAAGCAAAAGTCCTGGGAACCATAACAGACTGGTAAGGGTGGGCAAGCAGAAGTCGGGGGTAACCAGGCTATTGCTGGCCAAGCAATCAGTTCCCCCATAAGCACACTCCCAAGGCTGCAGTGACAACCAGCAGCACAGTGAGTGTAAACTGCCAGGCTCTGCGTCCCACCTGAGCTGAGGAGAAGCTGCCCCTGCTGTGAGCAGCTTCAGGCCAAGCACACCCTGTGCCACGCGAGGAGCCCCGCGGAGGCTGAACAGGCCGGGCCTGTGTGCGGGACAGAGCCGCCCTTTCTTCACGGCAGCAGCAGGCATGTTTCCATGGAGCAAAGCACGGGCACTTTGCCACGGAGCAGACGCTCTTGGCTCCCCTCGCCCCGCAGCTGAATGCCTCGACTCACTCCTGCCTGTCAGACCACGTCCCTTCGGGCTGCGGGTTGGCACCCCTCCACCTTGCCTCACTGCTCAGGGACAAGGGAGATCTTCCTGATCTTTCCGTGCCCTCCACACTCGCCAAGGCCACAGCCTGGTGCTGCAGGCACGTTAGCTCAGGGACAGCAGGGACCTGCTCCAGGGGGCTTTGCATGCAGAGCAAGAGCTGGCTGAAAACTTAGTCCTGGAGCTGTTTTCTTCTGATCTTTGCTGGCATGCTCTAGCTGCAGGTGGGATAAGGCAGATGACAAGGATACGAGAGCAAGGAAGAGGGAGCCAGCCCTTTCAGCAAATAGAGAGGGAACTAATGAGAGGCTGGCGTGCCTTCAGCATCTGTGAAAGGAGCGGAGAGCAAGGAGACAGCGCTTGGCTGCAGCCAGAGAAGGATCCCAGAAGCCTGAGCTCAGAGGGACCTTCTCTGCTCATTTTCTTTGGGAAGTTTAAAAAAGAAGGACCATTTTAATAAAGGGAAAAGAAGATGATGTGCAATTTCTTTCAGGCTGTATTTGGGGTAACAGTTTGAAAAAAATAGCTGCCATTTAAAGAAATACTAAGAATGTGTTCTTCTATTGTAAAGCAACATTTAGTATGCAGTCCCTAAATAGATCTGCTATTAGATGAGACAGAGAACCCTTTGAAATCACAGTAAACACAGCTGTAGAGGTGAGGAAAATGAATAAGGCATCATGCTAATATTTGTACCTTCCAGTTGCCTTGAATGGCTGAGGAAAGGGACTTTTAACATTGTCCTCATGCTCTGACGTAAGAAGAATTCATGTAGTAAGTCAGATGCTTAAAAATGCAACCAAGTCACCCTAGGCTTGTCAGAATTTAAAGAAGATTACCTAGGTGTATTTCCTGTATTTTATTTTATTTATGTGATGAGCATGTAGAGGAACCCAGGAAGACTGGAAGTTTGCAGCCAGGGCCTGGTGGTCGGATCCAGAGAATGTTGGATGTTGTCTGTGTGGAGCTGGCACAGTGGGTGGGGCACGCTGGCATTTGGGAAGAGGTGTCAAGAGGGAAAGGAGACTTTTGCATGTGCTCTTTGCTTCCCAGAGGAGCCTGTGGAAGAATCACTTGTAGTTGGCTATGGCAGTGGGCTTGTTTTGGTGCACAAAGACTGAAACAGCTAGGGCTTTTAACAAAAAGAGAAAATATTGAAAAAGCAAATTATTTCCTCTCGTATATCATGGTTCATCTTCTGTCTTATGTCTTGATCCCTCTTTGGGCCCAGTCCTGACAGAATTATAGTCGGGCTACAGGACTGCTGCTGGCTTGTTTGGGACTGAGCATCCGTTGGATTTAGAGTCACTGGTGTTTATCTCACTAAAGAATAAATTTGACCTAGAAAGCTATTGATAAAACAGGCTTTTTGTGTTAACCTGGAATCTTATTTCTGTGCTACGTTCTGCAACAGGAAAGTTTCCTGGGAAGCCTGTTGTAATTAAGATTATAAGTGAATGCTAGCATTTCAATATAAGAGGCCTTTTGTCTTTTCAAGCAGGAGGTGTTTAATTCTTTTTGTACAGCAGCAGAAAGGTGAAAAGTTTCCAGTTAACTGTAATTAAGGCTATGGAGAATGAGCAACCCTGGTTAGTCACATTCTGTGAGTATTAGTGAGCAGCACAGTAAAACATGCCAGAAAAAGTTACCTTAGAACAGCAAGGTTTAGTCTGAGCACAATATAACCTTAGCAAGGAGAGGTAAGATAAATTTAATATTAATTTGTGATAGTTTAGTTGAGGAGAAGAAAATCATTACCCAAAGGGTTTAGGTATTTTGCAAGTCTGTGCCAGGATGAATTCTTCCAGATCATTACAAGAAAAGAGAGCCATATTGAGATAGGAGATTAAATCCGTTCTTGTTTCTGACACTGACCTGCTAGGAGGGTGAGATTAGCTCTCTCTTCCCTGCCTCCTTTGGACCTTGGCACCATCAAGCTAGACAGAAGCAAGGCTCACGGGGCAGAGCTTACAGCAGGGTTATACATGGCAGGCATCAGCACTCCCAGCCTCTTACCTTAAAAATAACAATACAGCATTTCTTGGTGGGGGCCTGAACCTGCATCCCTGACTCACAAAAGCAGCGTTCACCTGACCTGCTCAGAGATATTGGAAGGGACATCCCACAGTGTCTCATTCCAGCCAAATGCCTGCTGGGGCTGGGGAAAAACTAAACACATAATTGCAGGGTTCCCTTCTCCTCGAAGGGGTTGCTAAAGCCCATGAATTATAAGTAAGGAAACCAGTTATGCAGCAACTCTCTTCTGTTTCTCCTATTTGGGTTTCAAAAGCTCTGGAGCAATATTGGTGTGCTGCATGCTGAGTTAAAAATTGGAAACATATTACCCTGATTTAGCATGGGAGCGAGTAAATTGTATTCACTTAAAATAGTATATATCCTGCTGAGAAAAAAATAAGTATTTCTACTCGACTGTGTGATACCTAAGCTGCAACCCAGAGGTACAGGAGAAGGATCTGTGTTACTGAGAAACCCAGAAATGCTGGCTGCCAGGTCAGAGCTGCTGGGGGGAGCAGGGCATGTGTGTCCCAGGCAACTCTAGGCATTCAGACCCTCTGCATCTCCTCTCCACATCTTGTGCAGGATTTCGTGTGGTTTCTGTCTGAGGTCCTGTCTGGTCTCTGCCCACTGCGGAGTTAGATGGTGTTGCCTTTTCCTCAGGGAGGTTTCATTCACAGCTCTGATTGGCCCCTGCCTGTATGACTGCAATATGTGGAAAGCCTTGCTCCTGGAGTGAATGCGATACTGAGGTTTATGACAATGAGCTTAGCTTACAGAAGCCACCATCCCCCATTTGCAAAGCTTGAAGACCTGCAAGACAACACCTGCCTGTGTGGTGAGGTAGTTTGAGTTCCTCTCCCTTCTTGGGAAGATAGATGTTCCTAATGCTGGACATTCCTCATTCTGTTTCAGCACACATGTATCTTACCTTTCTGTTGGGATTTATCCTGTATCTGAGTCTCAGTTGTTTAGCTCTGTTACTACTTGTCCTAACCAGAGTGAGTCCAAATTATTTCTTTCCTCCTCATGGAATTTCTTACATATTTTTGTATTTACTTATCTACTCTATCCTGTTTCCCCACTCCACCCAGTTTATCTCACCCTGCAACCACAACTCCTTGCAAAAGAGAAACAAATGTCAGTTTTTCCATTGTGTCCTAGATGCCAGCTATATTAAAATGTTGTTTCTTATTCTGTTTCTTAAGGGCTACTCCCAGCTCCACCCTGGCTGACTCTATGTATCCCCAGCCCAGTGCTCCTCCTGGTGCATCATTTGCTGATGTCCATGGCATGCCTTTTCCTAACCAATTCTGTCCTATTTCCTTGAAAATCATAGCTACAGCTCCCACAGTAAAGTTGTAATAGCAGAGTGCAGCAGCTACAGGTCACTCGCTTGGCTTCCAGCTTCCCAACCCATGTGCTTGTCCCTGAGTTTGGGTTGTCCCAGTTAATGTTGCATCTATGTCCCGACCAAACCTGGCAGCTGTGAGATAAAAAGTGCCTCTTTGGAAGCCTCTTTGACCCTGTCTGCAGTCCCTAGTGACTTGAAGACAGTTCTGCAAGCCTGGCCTTTTCCCAGGCACCTCTGGACAACAGTAGTGTATCCGTGGGAAAGGAGGGGTAGAAAAACAGTGGTTGTGTCCCTGTGTGTTACAGGTTCCACACACAGGTCTGGAGAGCACGAGCTCAGTGCCAGCCATCAAACGTGCACATCTGTCTGTGTGTGTGTGTTGGAGGGGAAAGGACAGAGTTTTCATTTTAAGATTAAATTCATACAATAGCCAGACTTTTCAGCTTTTTCATGCAAAAGTGATTTATCGCTGCACTTAAAGAATGAGCCAGGAGCAAACAGATTCATCATGCGCTGTCCTTTTGTGCCAGAGTGGCAGCAAGAGGTTGTGGCGGCAGTGCAGAGAGGTCAGGACCCACCACGGAGCCTCTGCCATGGGAAGGAAGGCAGCAGAGTTCCATCACCCTCATCCCACCATGGCTGCTGAGGTCCCAGCCTGGGGTTTCATTTGTTTCTTCTTGTTTTGTGAGAAAAAAAAAAAAAGTATTGACCATCTATTCCCCTTCTCCCCCTTATTTTCTTTGGCTGCTGGAAAGACAGTTAAAGTGCTCTTTGTACACGCAACACAAAGCTCCAGACTCATCTTCTATAAATCAAATACCAATAAACCCACCAGCATGAAGATTGCTTGCTTTAAGTGGTCCCAGCTCAGGACTTCTCCAGCCCTCCTTGAAGATTTCTTACCTCTTGCATGCATTGCACTTAAACTCAGTCACTTCCGTTTTGCCTGCCCTGTGTTTGTAATACTTCCCCACAGCTTGAGAACAGCAACATGCATAGCAGCACATCCTTCACCCTCGATATGGCCAGGCCATAAATCTTTTTGCCTGATCTTCCTGGGGATTTCCAAATTTTCCCTCTCCTTGTTTAGAGGAGACACTTTACAGGATGTATACATTTATCTTATTAGCCCCAAACCCTATGTATGTTATGAGTCCCCATACCAAATAGTTCCTATTAGGGAGAATGGGAATGGACAGGTATCCCAAGATATTTGGGGTTGTACAGAAGAAGGTGGCGTTGGAAGCTGGCTGTTTTCTCCCTGGATCCGTATCTTGCTGTGTGACAAAGTTTTAGCCTGATTAAAAAGCTGGCTTTCATATACAGCTGTGCCATTTGGTGTCAATCTCTGATTGTTCAAAATTTTGCATCATTTAGCCTCCCTGTGGTACTTCACTTTCTCTCCAAGATGAAAAGGCCAATACTTAATTACTTAGTTGTGAAGTTTTCCCAGGAAAGTATCAGCATTTATGACTGCATGTGTGTCTGTTGCATGTGTGACTGGTACAGTGTTGTTTTTCTGGCACCCAAGTACTATTTGTCGAGTACCTGGACAAAGAAGAGTGAATGCCAAAGTTGATGTGGTTTTGGGGTTTAATGAAATCAAATGTAGTCCCCACAGTAATGCTGAATTATCTCACCCTTCTCTGCTGTACCCTTCTCTGAGTGCATACAGACACACTCGGACAAAGTTGGGGACGTGCAAAGGAAAAAGAAGGAGGGAATGTATGAAGCAATTTAGGATTTAGCACTGTATTTAGCAATACAGTGTTACCAGCTACTGTGTAAGACTGTTTTACTTTCAAGAGCTTTGATCCTTCTTTTCATAGCCCTGGTGCATTCTCTGCAATGGGAACTGAAAATTGTGTGGTTATCTTGGTTCACAATACAAAGAATTGGGAAAAAAAAAGCATATTCAGCCTACTCTTCTCCATAGGGCAGTAGGTTCAATGCATGAAATGGAGAAAAGAAGACAGTTTTGTAATATTTCGACAATTTCCTTCAGAGGATATAATCTGCTTCTAAAATGTTCTCACTTGGTAAAAACACTCCTGAGTTAATATTAGTTTTATCTTCTATTACCCAGGCACTCTGTAGAGACATTTTCATAGCAAATTCATGTTCCAGTTTGTCTGTCCACAAACAGTTTTTGGGAAAATGGTAAGCATTTCCATCTCCCGGACACAACATACTTTCTCTGAATGAATATTAAGTTTTGGCGTGCTTCTTGTTTGAGTGCTCAAAGTTTATGAAAAAATTAAGTCAAAAACATTTTGCTATGAGCTGTGAAGTAAATCAAAGTGAAAAGTTGCAAAGCTATTACTTTAAAAAAAATGTTGCAGTTCAGGTCAGTTTAATAAAATCCCTTTATCAAAAATGCAACTGTTCTTTTAGATACAGTGTTTTGATTTACACAGCTACTGTTGTTTGAGTAGAAATCTGCACAGAGCAATAATTATTTGTGATAATTTGAGAAACGCTTGGATTGTCAAGTATGAAAAATTGCTGGTTCCTCATTATTGTCTAATGCTGAACATTTTTAAGAATACAATCTAGAATTTGGTGCATAGCACATATATACGCTAAGTAGGGTAGTTATGGATGCAAGTTGTATTAGTTATTGATGCAAAGCCAAGTCTTAAAAGAGTCTAAACCATGTTTGTAACTTCAAGGCTCTCCATCAAGGTTGCAAGGATCTTATTTATACCTTCCATGTGAAAACAGGATGGGAAACATGCTTTCATGTGACCTCATGCCCAAAAATCCTCCACCCTTTTAGCATCTGAGTAAACAAAAAAAAATACAGATTTTTTTTTTTTATATTGAATAACAAACAGGTCCTAGAATTCAGATGGTGTAAGTGATGGGCTGGGGAAAGGAGAGCTGATAACAACTGAGATTTCAGACAACTGACTCTCTCGATGTCCCACAACCAAGACCATTAGTGCCACCTATAGTTAGTCTGTCTGACAGTTCTCACTTTAAGACCTTTCTTCCTGTGGACACTGAGGCTGCTACACACACCCCTCCTGAACAAATACTATTAAGAAGAATTTGGTGGAGATGAGCTCTGGTTTTAATAGTGCTGGATAGACCCAGCTGGGTGTCAGCTGGTATTTAACTGATGAACCACAGATGAGGGGAACTCTGCAGCACAGAACTCTGCACAATTCTAGCACAGAACAAAAACCAAACCTCCAAACACAAAGATAACTGAAGAATTAAAGGCAGATGCAAAGTCTCCGTTAAGGCAAAATTGAAGAGAAAATCCAATTTAGCAAGGAATGGGCCTGCAAACCCCATTCACAATATTTATCCTCATTGTTCCATGCTAAACTAATTTGGATAATTTTGCCCATCAATCTGCCATGACCAAATGTCATGTTAGCAGTCCCAGCATAGGCTGGTTGTGAGCCTGAGTATTACAGTAATACAGAGCTAGCTGCAGGCAATGCAGTAGAAATAAATAAACCCCTTCCTGGTAAATGTGGAGGGTACTGCTTTCCACCATCATTTTTTTATGTGACAGAATTTAATTAATGGGCTTTTTGAGTGACACTTTGGTATTTCCATCCTTCTATTAAGAAACTGCTTTCAGTGCAGGTACCTGTGAATTGAATGGACCTCTGCACCTAGTTTTCAGTACACTACTATATTCAGAGAAAAAAATCCCTGTGTTTAAATCTGTACTTGCTGCTTGGCCGTCAAACTTGGAAAGGTCTTCAAAGATTACTTTATCCTGCTGTGCCTAAGTAACCAGAAGGAAATACCTCTCATCTCATTACTCTGGTTTACCTTGAATAACCTTTGCCTGTAATGAGTTGATGACTGCCAGTTGGTCAGCATATGCATTTCTGGTCAGTATATTCTCTAGTGCTCTCCACAAAAAGCCCTCCTGTCCCCCCTGCACACACACCCTCCCCCTTCCACTGAACAGAAGACATCCACATGAGCAGAGTGTGCTAGGCTTTCCTCCCTTGTTGTTACTTTGGGACTGATAGAGATGAGAAGCTTCTGGGATCAGAGTGTCACCAGACTACTATTTTTCTTTTTCTTATTTTAATGCCACTGAGCTTAGAAGTCTCCCACCGCTTATGTTGCTTTACTGTTCAACTTGGTTGCTGCATCAGAAAAGGAAAGAAAGCTTTGATCTTGACATGCCCTTCTTCTCTGTCTCCCTTTACAACTTCTGCAAGAAAACAAAAACATTATTAAGTGCATCTCTGGTGTCAGTAATTTCAGGGAAGAACAGCTGCTTTTATCAGATGTCTTCCCAAAACCTTTAATGCCCTGATGAAGTCCAAGATGAACTGTCATAGGACACATCCGGGAACTGACTTTATCACCATCCCCACAACTGCTCTCAGGGTAATCTGCACACAGGCTTAAAAGTGTCCTCTCCCAAAGGGGATTTCGGCCATTACTTATTGTGGTTTCTAGAACTGAGGGGTCAGCAGGGATCTCTGGTAATGACCACAGGCACAGCCATTGATGTCCAGGCAGCAGCTGCACGCTCACAACTCTGCTATAGCCACATCTGTTACTGCTTTGGAGGAAGACAGGAAGGGTCCATGACCCTAATTGTTTATCCTGTCCTTCACCATCCATGGGTTTAAAGATATCTATTCCTTGGATCTTCTCTCTGGCTGCTTAAATTTGTGGAGTATATTTTCCTCATTAGCTCTGAGCACATTTACACTTTTTCCCTGGCCAAGTGGAGCTCTAGTTTAAACAAATGTATTTCCAGTCTCATTTAAACTTAGTGTTTCCCCAGTTCCCCTCACCAGCTTCAGGAGTGAAATTGTTATGTAGCTTAAAAGCCGTGCCTGTAACTTTAAATGAGAAGGAACAATATTACCATCAGCTAACTCACTGTTAATGTATAGTTTCAAAATACTAAATTGAAAATGCTCTTATGATTACCTTCCGTGGTGCTGTAGGCTCTAGGGGCCACAGAGCATGTCCTCTGTGCAAGGCAGAGTTTGGTGGTTCTTTCAGGATTCCATTAAAGGCTCTCAGGTGCCTTACCTGACCTTTCACTAGACAAGGGTCAATGTGGCTTAACTATCAACCTCTCCTACAGTAGAAGGGCTGTTCACATCAAACCTCGAGGAGAGCCAGCAGGTCTCTGTGTCTCTGGGGGAAGCAGGTATGTCAGCTCTTCCAGGGTGCATCAGGGGTGTTAGTCAGCTGCAGAAGAAATGGGCTTTGATACATTTGGCGCTGTTCTAAGACATTCACTAGATTGGCCTCTTTTTTTTTCTTTTTGTTTGTTTGTTTGTTTGTTTTAGTAAACTGAAGTCATTAGGATAGAATAAAAAGGAAGTCAAGCTTTCTATTTCCTACATGGCCCTTCATCCATCAGCCACACCAAAGGGTGCTGTCATTGCTGAGAACTAGACATCCCCCTTTTACTGTTGCATTGCTATTTACTGTGCGTTCTGCTATTTACTGTGGCCAGGCAGGCCAGAGCACATGCATAGCTCACCTTGGGGTGTTGCTGTATACTTAGTAAATGTAGCTTTTATGCCATTTCTTCATTTTTTTTCCATGTTAAAAAGAGCAAGAGGAAACTACCACTTGAAAATGCACAAGTGTAATCTTCTAAATGAATTTAATGTAGTACAAGCTCATTGGTAATTGCAAATACTAAGGCTGCATTTTTTCCCTTACTCTAAAGGTCTGAAAATCTCATTAGTGTTAATGTATGGGGAAGAAGTGCTTAGCCTATTGATGGAGGAATGAAATCAGAGCAAAGCACGGCTCTACAAAACTTCATCTGCAGATTAGGGTCTGAAGCAACCATTAGATTATCAAATCTCACCTTCTATCTAATACAGATGATAGAATCTCATCCACTTAATTCTGTATTTTTCCTAAGAACAGCACCAGAAAATCAGATACAGTGCATTAACATATTATAATACAGCAATATATTCAGGCTTTTCTTTTCTTTTTTTTTTTTTAACTCTAAAACCTGGGGTAAACAGCACTCATGTGCTATATGATTTTTGATGAAAATCTGCAAGAGGAGAGATTTTAGCTTTTTATCTGCGCAGGAGAACTTGTATGTTTGTGCGTTTGCATAGGGTTGTGTTTAGTTCTTTGAAAATTACTGACTGGCAACTAACCAGTATAGAGCTGGTTGAGATCCATTACTTCTATTTTGCTCTGAGGACATCATAAATTGAAATAGGGACTTATATTTTGTTTTTTTTAACAGAAAAAGTAATTTTCTTGAAAAATCTGTGTGGTCCGTGACAACTGCTTTCTAAGATCTAATTTGCAAACTCCCTGCCAGTCAGTTTTCCTAGGAAGCACGAAGCACATTTCACATCTGGCTTCTCATCTCTTTGACTATAACATAAAACTGCCCTTGAAGTGCACCTGGGAGGTATCCAGGGGAATACCACACACACACAAAAGACAAGCCAAGGTGTCTAAAAGAGCTTCACTGGGCTACTGCACATTTTAACCACTAGCCACCATTTTACTGAACAGGGGGGCAAAAGAGATGAGGAAAGTATCAGGGAATTCAGAGAAGTGGTGGGTGGGTGGCACTGTGCAAAATACAGAGGTCCCAGGCTTGGCACATATACACTGTCTTGAAGAAAAAGTTGTCCTGCCCAGAGCTGAGCTGCACCAGCCCCTTGGTGTTGCTCATCCCATGGAAACATTTCTCTGCAATCCAACACAGCCCAGATAGAGGGAAGAGTCTCTGTTGCTCACATGCTGCAAAAGCTTTTGCTGCTCCTTGGGTTGGTGAAACTTGGGCTCTTAGCACTTGTCTGCAACAATGCAATTTCCAAGGGAGGCAGGAGCCTCCGTTGGAATGGTAAATGTACACCCCCTCCCTCCAAATATTTATGATTTTGAAATTAAAGAGCTCTCAGGCAAAGATATGAGGATGGGAATAACAGTTCTTTACTAGTATGTATAAAAAAATGAAACAAAAACCAACAAATTACAACTTAGTAGGAAAATTAGAATGTGATGCAGTATTACAAAAAACCTGACAGAGTTAGAATACAGTCTGACACCCTGTCAGTCAGGGTGTTGGTAGCAGTCCAATTGAAATGGTGGCTGCAGTCCTTGGCATGACAGATGGTTCTGTTGAAGCAGAGGTCCTGTAGAAGGGTGGAGTTTTCCTCCAACAATCCAGTAGTGGTGTATAAATGTCTGGTCTTCCTCTGGGAGTCAGTGAAAGAAAGGCTGCTCCTGTGGGAATCCGGTGGAAAAAAGCTGTCTGTGGTTTTCCAGGTCTCAGATTATGTACATGCAGGAATGCTTGGCTCCTCCCCCTGGGCAGAGCATCTCACAATGAGCTGATGTTGTTTTATCAGTCATGCAGTGAGGGTCAGTGTCCCATTAACAGAAGATATCTCTCCTGGAAGGAGGGTGGTCATGGAAGAGATAAAGAAAACTGTCCCACCCAGTTTCCACAGATGGTAATAGAATACACGCTCCCAGCCTCATCCTGCATTTGCAGCCTAAGACACTGGCTTGGTTCCATTCTGGCGTTTCACTTGGGTTTCGTCTCTAAAGTTAATCTGGATCCTTTTCTTTGAGTTTTGATGGTTGTTTTTTTTTGGTTTTTTTTTTTTTTTTTTTTTAATATAAATCATGGCTAAGTACTGTTATTGAAAACAGAGATTTGACCCCTGACTGCAGGAACTCCCAAGCTGGTGCAAAACCATTTGCCAAGGACAAAGGGTTTTGCCTGGCATGTACTGGGTTTGTCTGATATACTGGCAGGGAGGAGGACCCCTATAACCAAAGGAACCATAGCAGGTGTATAGAATGTACATTGCCTCTGATACTTTTTTTCAATGTCCTGTGATTCATGTTAATTCAACAAAAAGGTACAAGATAAATACTTTTGAAAGACTCAGCATGCAAGAAGGAATCTCATACCTCCTTGCCTATCAAATAGGAAGGTCAATACTTGCCTTAATTCTTGTCTTTGAGGCTAAATTAATTATTGAGCATAAGGCTCTTTGAAATTCACAGGTAAATGGTCTTAAATAAATGTAAATGACATTACTACAACCTTCCCACTGTTGCTTTGATGCAGTTTATTCTCAATAAGTAATAAGGCATTTGTAGCAGTGAGGGTAGGGCTTCACAGCAAAACCCCGTGCCATGCAGAGACACCTCTGAATAACCAAACACAACAGCCCTGCACTGATATGTTGTAGTGGTTTTTGATTCGCCAATTTCACTTTCCCAGCCAATGCACCAATGAATGTGGTGGGTTAATTGTTGGCTAAATGCCAGTTCAGCTTCTAGAATATATTTACTCGTTTCCTGCTGTGGGATAGGATTAGGAGAAGAGCAAAGCAGGCTCAAACTTTAAAGGGTATAAACAAAACTTTTATTAAAAGGCCTAAAAGAATAATAAGAATCAGAATAAAACCTTCAGATCACTTCTCCTCCCCTCTCCATACCCTCTTTTCTTTCTCACTGACAACATACAGAGACAATTCAGTCAGTTACCACCTGAAGAGTAGTCTTTTTTTTCAGTTCACTTAGCAAGAGGAGCATCTTTTGCCACGCTATAAGGACTTCTCCACAAGAAAGGAAAACAGTTCTCTTGTGGTTTCACTTTTCACAAATGGGAGCCACACGGGAACCTGCAATCATGAAGTCCTTCCCATCTTCACAGCCTTCCCAAAGCTGCATTTCTGGGCCATGTCAAACTCATGGGGTACTACTTTTAAGGATGAGCTGTTCAAAAGCAAAGGTTCTCTTCATCTGTCTTTAAAATGATCTTCATCTCTGGGAACAGAGGTCATCTTCTTCTCTGGGGCAAAGGGTCTTCATCACTCTTCTCTCTCTGTTCGAGCTTCTTACAGCTACTTAACATCAACATCTGTTTATTCAGCATGGATGCCTTTGCTCATGGTATACAATTTGAACCCTCCACCCCCCATGTCTTTTTTTTCCATGATTTATAGGGATATCACAGTCCATCCCCATAGCTTACAAGAGGATTTTCAGCCTGAATTTAAGGCATCTCCTCATTCTCCTTCGATCTGGGACCTGACTCCTTCTTCACTGACCTTGGTGTCTTTCATGTTAATTCTTTATGTTCTTTGCTCTGTTCTTTGCTCTCACTCAAGCGAGGACTGAAGGTCTGTAAGTCTCATCTGTGCACTGAAAGAGTTGATATCTCACCCGGGGCCTGCACAGGCTCATGTGGTCCTGCTGGGCTGCGGCCACACTGAGGGGGCTGTGCCAGGATCTCAGGAGTGCCCAGGCCAGAACAGCAGCAGCTGCATGGCTGATCTCCAGCCCCTGTTGTGTTCAATTCTAGCTGCAGGGCCACTCTGTGCAGGCTGCAGGCCACCTCTGCCCTCAGCTGCATCATCTCATGGGCGGCCGTGCTGGGGGAAAGAGGGGGAGAGGAACCAGGATCTCAGTGGCCCCGCCAGGCCCTCAGGCCATGCAGTGGAGCAGGCCCGGGGCTGCGAGCCCTTGTTACCTGTGGAAAAAGGAGGAAAAAAGAACTTCCCAGAGTTTTTTCCTCTTTACCCATGTGTTCACAAAGGCATATCTAACTTTTTATTGGTCTAACAATAGGTCAGTATTAAAAATTAGGCACTGATTGGTTTTTGTCAGGTCTAAAGGAAGCTGCCAAGGTCCTTACAGGGGATTACTTATATTACTATTTCCGTTCCCTTCTTAAAAAAGAAAAAGCAAAACCAGCACATGTGGTCATCATATCTGAATGAATTTTCATCTAGGAAAGTAGCAGGAATATCCATGGGCTTCATTTATGCTGGCCATAGGCGTATAAGCCATATTCAAGGTCATAGCCAAGAAACAAGCCACAACTATTGAATTTTCTAACCTAAAAGACACCAGTAAAAAGAACACACACACTGTTTTCATTTTGTCAAATTTTCCGGTATCTTCCTACCCTATCTTGGCACCAAAAGGTCCAACACTGCTGCAGCTGTGGGTTGGATTACAGAGTAGAGGCAAGATTTGTTTTCCAGGCCTAAGAGAAGCAGTGACCATATCTCAGGATGAGGGTTCTGTAATTACACTTGCCACCATGCTTTGTGAGCACTTGTGCTCCTTCATGTTGTCTTCAAAGCAAACCTCTGGATGCTCTGTGAACAGCATTTAATCAGTGTATATCAAGAAGTTTGGAGACAAAACCAGGTCATCTTCTAGAATAGTATCAGTGGTACCCAGCTACATAATGAATTATTCCATGCAGGGAAAGATCTGCTTTTCTATGAATTTGTATAATAAGCAAAAAAGGCATTGAGAGTTTCTCAGCCCCTGACCTGGTGCCTGTGCTTCCTTTGCAGTTGTCCAACACAGCAATTCTTCATCAGATCAGACGAGACCAAGTGACAGACACGTGCCGAGCAAACAGCGTGTCCAGCAGGAAGCGCCGTGTGCTGACACCCAATGATCTCAAGCACCTGGTCGTGGATGAGGATCATGAAATGATCTATTGCTACGTTCCCAAAGTGGCCTGCACAAACTGGAAGAGAGTCATGATGGTTTTGACGGGAAGAGGCAAATACAGCAATCCGATGGAAATCCCGGCCAACGAAGCCCATGTGTCTTCAAACCTGAAGACCCTCAATCAGTACAGCATCCCAGAGATCAACCACCGCTTGAAAAACTACATGAAGTTCCTCTTTGTTCGTGAGCCTTTTGAAAGACTGGTGTCAGCCTACAGGAACAAGTTCACCCAGAAGTACAACACTTCCTTCCACAAACGATACGGCACCAAAATCGTGAGGCGCCAGAGGAAAAACGCAACCCAGGAAGCTCTGCGGAAAGGTGATGATGTGAAATTTGAAGAGTTCGTGGCATATCTCATCGACCCACACACCCAAAGAGAAGAGCCCTTCAATGAGCACTGGCAGACTGTGTACTCCCTCTGCCACCCTTGCCACATCCACTATGACCTCATAGGAAAGTATGAAACGCTCGAAGAGGATTCGAATTATGTTCTCCAGCTGGCGGGAGTGGGCAACTACCTGAAATTCCCCACCTATGCAAAGTCTACGAGAACTACTGACGAAATGACCACAGAGTTCTTCCAGAACATCAGCTCCTTGCACCAAACGCAGCTGTATGAAGTCTACAAACTTGATTTTTTAATGTTTAATTACTCAGTGCCAAGCTACCTGAAATTGGAATGAGGGATGGGTTGGGGGGAATGAGGGGAGAGAAAGCTTGTTTTATTTAAGATTTTTATTTGTCATAATAAATATGGAGAATGGGTTATTTTGTAAATTAATATTTTCTTTTTTTGAATGATGCTGCGAGCAGCACAGTCAAAATTATTTAAATCAACTGTAAGAAAGGACAGCTCTCTTTGCAGGGTAACGGGATTGTGACGATCTAGCTGTAGAAATGAATAATACTGGTACACTGTTTAAACAAATGTTAATTGTGTTCTGGTGAATTTCATTGATCTTGCGTTCCTCCAGTTCTAATTAATGTTATTTATACTTATTTAAAACATTGTCTCTTGGTAGGTTTCACTTCAGCAGCAGAGATAAGATAACATGTGGACAAAAGGAGTCTGGTTTTTATGCTTTCCTCGCCTGAGCTTGTTCTGGGTAATAATATTCTTCAATTAGCCATTGGTACTGGTAAATGTGGGAATGGTTCTGGATACCGCACGCTTCGAGAAGAGTGGTGAAAATAAGTTCTTTAGAAAATTATGTTGCACTCAATACCAGTACAAAATCTATCCTTCTAGGCCTTGAAAAGGAAAAGTAACTCAGATTTGGGTAGGTTAGTGATATATAAAACCCATGATTGAAAGAAATGTGAATGTATTCTTTAGGAAGAGAAACCATGAACCATTCATAAGTCTTAATGAGTTTCTGGAGAATATGACCACTCCCATTGTATCTTAATTTGAAGCCTCCCAACTCAAATGAATTGGGGATGGTCCATCAGAAAAGAATCAGCATTTGGAAAGTGACTGTAAGAGATTTTTTGAATGCCCAAAGCAATTGGCATTGACTTAATTCGTATCCAGGATGGAGCTGTGGGGACCTCCATCCTCTTCATGGTGTGCCTCCCTAATTGATCCTAAGATGGGCAACCAAAACTGGCTGGAGAGACACTGGTCATGATACGCTGCTGGAAAGAATCTGGGCATGCCACTTGAAAATTCAAAAAAGTCATCTTCATGTTGATTCTCCAAGCATGCAAAGCAATAAAAAAGGTCTCATATTCCTACATGCTGGTTTTGTGGCTTTTTCCTAGGGAGAAGGAGAAGCCTTCTTTTTGAGTTGATGCCTAAATGCCATTGACAGGAGTTTTTCTAAGTTCCAGTGAGTTAGAAAGTCATCTAAAAGTCATCTCTAGTTTAAGACCATGACCTTTTTTCTTAAGGGGAATAGCTCAGTAGCAGTTGTTTTGAGTTTAACAGCTTTTTGGGATGGCAAATTCTTTTGGGTAAGCAAATAGTAATCTATACACAGCAGATAAACAATGAAAAATGAGATTCCAGCGTGGATCTGTTAGCCAGCTAGTGGGAGCAGAAGTTCAGGCTTCTCCAGATGTTTGCTTCAGTTGGATGCAGGTGAAAGAATGCTCTGTAGCCACCTCAGCGCCTGCAGGCAGCTGATGGGCAAAAGGAGGCAGAGGATAAATTGAGGCACTTGTGAAAATATAAAATCTGTTTTAAAGTTGATATATGGTTAAAAATGGGGGGTTTAACTTGCCTGTGTGTCAGTCTTATGATCAAAACCAAACCTTTCTAAAATGACTGATGATTTAAATAAACTCAGCTGAAAGCAGAGTTGTTTCAACAGTGTTAGAGCCAGATCCTGAAAAATGTCAAATTGTACAGTAGCCAGTAATATCCACTGAATTATATTAGCTTCCAGGACACAGATGTCATTAAAGAAGAAAAATAGTTTGCATTTTATTTGATAAAAATAAGTTGCTGAATAAATCTCATTGAAAATCAAATTAACATAACAAACAGCAACTGAAGTCCTTTTGCAACTGGATTTGGTCTTAGGCAGGATTTGGGTCATTATTTTTCCTATCATACCATACAAATAAATCTCTTATCCATTCTGGAACAGCTACAATTTTCATAACCCAGCCCCTATTTATAACCTGAAGCACTGGGCTAGTGGCTGACAAGGGGCTGGCTGGCTCTGTTTGACCCCTCTGAATTCCTGTTCCATTGCTGATTGCTGGTTGTTGTTTTACTTAAAAGCAGCTTAGTCTCATTTAGAGTATATGGAGCTGTTGCAAGTCCCTCTCACAGTGTGCCCTGGATCTCCTATGTTCCTAGTTCAAGGGCTGTATGTTTAAAAAATAACTGTCTGAGGCAGGTTCCCCTTCCCCTCCCCAATACTTCCTACAAGCTATTTGTGTGCAAGTTTGGTCTTGCATCCCACAGTGCTCATATTTTGGTCCAGTTTTCTTCTCACTTAGCTGTTAATCCATCCAACAGAATGTGATGTGATTTTTTTTCATTTAAGACAAAAAGTTGCTCCAAAAAGTAAATATTTAAAGAATAGGATGTGCTTTCCCCTTTCTTTTTGTACTTTTCTCTGACATCATCACCAGCTTTTTTTGCATTCTGAAATATTCTCTGTAGTTTCACGGCTTTGGAGACACAAAGCCTCTATATGGTAGCTGCGATAGAAAAGTTTTAGGTGAAAAACATGTTCAAGAGATCTGAGGGGAGACCGTTTCTCCAGCCAGGATTTTTAACAACAGCTTTGGGTTGGATTACCCAAATTCTGGTTCCCCACAGAGGGTAGCTCTACAGGTGGATGCTCAGCACTGAGAAGGCTTTTATGGGGACTTCAGTGGGTGCTTCAAGTCACTTTGCTTTTGAAAAACTTTGATCCCAAACTATTACAACCTGGCTATTTAGTGTGTTATATCGATATTGAGGTGCTGTGAATGGGCTGTAGATCTGTGTTTAAAATGCACAGCTGACATGCTGGATCTGGTCATGTCCTGTGCAGTGAGCAGCAAGCCCTCACTAGCTCAGAGCAGAATGACAAATGGTAAGGAATAGCCATTTCTTTCGGTCTATTGGGTGTGCTGTTTTGTCTGAGCCAAAAAAATCTCTCTTTCCACTGCAGCCAGACAGGAGGACATTCAGGGTTGTTCGTCCTCATCTCAGTCTGCTGGCAGCCACCACCTACAGTGGGGAGCAGCCAGGGAACCGGATTGGTTTTACCCTCTAACTCATCACTGGGTTTCCCAGCTGGAGGAGAAGAGAGCCTAGTTGCTCCTGAGTTCTGCCTCTCTCCTGGCTCCATAGCTGCTGTGGCCACAGCTTGTCCTGGGAGAAAAAAGGGCAGCATGGAGCCACAGCAAAATGTCAAATACAGACGTGCCCGTGGGGCTGCAATGGCCACCCGGGAAGCTGCTGTTGTAGAAGGGTGTGCATTAATTATGTTGAGTAGTGATGAGCACAGAGAGGACCCAGTGGGGGAATTCCTGCTCCCCACCTCTGTCCCCAGTCCCCCTCAAAGCTGCTGGAGCAGTGATTCTCATCTTTGAGCAGCTGATGCCTCCCTGGAAGTTGGCAGGGACAACGCTGAGCCCAGCAGGGCTGGTGGCTCTGGACTTGGCACAGTACCCACGGCTGAGGGGTCATTCCCTCCAAATGGCCCCAAGCACCTTAACCTGGAGTGCAGGCTGCATTTGTTTGGCCCATCTGAACATGGTGGTGACTTCTGGGTGGTGGGATGTCCCCCCAAACATGGCTCAGTCCGTGCTTCAGCCTCTTTATAAACCATGTGCATTATGACAGAAATGTGCAAACTGACTGAACCATGTGCTGTGTAAGACAAGTGAAATAAATAATCCACAAGCAGAAGTGCTTTCAGAAGTAAGTTGACCCCAGATGTTTTAGGGTTTCACTGTAGTCTGCTGCACTTTTCAGGTACAAAAAGGGACTGTCCTTATTATTACTCTTGTTACAGAGAGTGTTATTTTCTTACATGCATGCACAATACAATGTGTACGAATAATTTAACATCAATGTGGGGTTGGATTTTTTTTTAACCTATTTGTATGCAGTAGAAGGCTTGTTGTAGAAAAGTATCTCCTCATACTTAAATATTCTGTTAATAAAGAAAAAAAAGATAAATTATACATTGCCAACACAAGTGTGAACTGCTCATGAATCTTTCCTTAAAAAAGCCATTCAAGCCTGATTATTTTTCTAAGTAACTTCAATTAAATTGAAGAAAGAAAGTTGCTCTCTGTGTGCTTTATTTACAGCTCATGCTTGCAGGGCAGATTTTTCAGGGTGGGATTTTTGTCTGCACAGCTTTGCTTTCTCACCTGCCTTACTGTATATTGTAGGCAGGACACACTGAAGACTCAAAATTATCGGCTCATGTGGAGCTGGAGAAATCCCTTGGTGGGGTGGAGGTCAGTGGGCAGAGCAGCCAGGGAACCGAGCCCAGGCAAGGGGGAACCAGCAGCTGCAGAACTCAACCATGGAGGGAGGGAGGGAGCTGGGAGCTTTACAAAATTAAAATTACATGCACACAAACCCAGAAACGTCAGTTTTTGGAGTAATGGAGTAAGAAATGGCCTCTCTGCACAACCCTTGGGTGATTTCCTTCATTACTGGTAAGATGGAAAGTGGAAAGAAAAGACCAGGCCCTGATACTGCCACAGAGACTGACAAAATTGGATTTGCACCAGTAGAAGGAAACTTGAGGATTTGTCCTTTTGGCAAGACTCAATTTTTCCATTAAATAATTGCAAATTCACAAAATCCCTTCCTGTTGGTACCCAGCAGCTGCTGTAGGATGGGAGAGCTGGCAGCAGCAGGGCTGCTGGATGTGAGAGATGGATGTGGAGCCCTGAGGGATGTGACAGAGTGGCAGGATCCTGCACAACTGAGGTGTCCTCCGGCCCAAATAAGAGATTAAGTCCAGTAGAGATGATGCAAAGTTTGAACAAAAACTGTTCCTGTAGTCATAACATGCTCTCTTTGTGCAGGCATGAACTGGGATACTTCCAAACCTTTGGATGAGAACACATTTCATTCAATTCCATCATCATTACAAAAGAATTAAAAATATGGGGAATGGGAAGGAAAAGAGAAAAAACCAAGCAATTGCAGCCAGCAGCAGAGCAGAAACCAGAGCATATTCTTGCCAACCAGCAGCACCGTGCCTTTCTCACTAGCTGGGTTACACATCATCACATACAAGACTCCTGATGCCACACAAAAATATCTTGCTTTTCCAGTTGCACTTACAACTTTGCCAAAGATTGAAAATGTTGAAATATTAGAGTCTGGTTTTATTCCTCAGTGCGCTGAAAGACATATCCAAATGCCACTTTCCCAGATTGCATGTTAATCAGTTTTAAAAGGAAATCCATGTTAAAAGAGAAAAATCAACTTCATCTTCTCTGTTGGCATGACAAGAAGGCAATTGTTTCCCCTATTACTTGAAATGTCACTCTACTGGTGTGATCGAGCCTCTGGACTCTGACTTACCGTCAAAAAAAATCTTCTGCTGGCCATGTCAGAGGCATTTAGGACCAAAAGAAGTGACTTATTCATGGAGTCAAAAAATATAGAAAATATTATTGTTCCTTTATACGTAGTTTAAAATATATTTAGCCAATATTTATTAACATTGACTTTGACCTTGACTATCTCTATTTTTTTAAGTAAAAGCAACCTGATATTCCTTTAGGTGCTCAGGAGCACACCTCCTATCACTGTGCAAGAAATGGACAGACCATTTTGGAAAATGAGACATAGCACTTGCAGTAAAACTATGTAGGTTTGATAAATCTCATTTCAATCAGTTTTTAATTAAAAAACAAACAACCAGCAAAGTTGCTTTCCTCAGTCAGAGAAAAAAATCAATCCAAAGTTTATGCCCTGGTTTCTCTTTTTTTTCCACTAATACATAAAGCTGTCAGGGTAAAATACAGTTGAATAATAACAGTTTAACAATTAGGCTTTGGCTTATTCTAAAAACTAGAATTTTACTGTGACAATTCATGACTTTTTAGCAGAAACAGGTCTCTGTGCTGTCAGCAGGTATTTGCAGCCCATCAAGTCAAAATCTGCAATCCACAGCAGCCCAAATTTCCCATAAAAGCTTGTGCAAAGTCAGGGTTTAACCTTTACCTAAGCCTTTCTTAGGCTCAATTTATTCAGACTTCCTTTAGTAGGTAACTATTTTAGCTAAACTAATTAAGTTTTTGTCTAACATAGAGGGTTTTTTTAAAAGTGAGTGCTCTATGAATGAAATCAATCACTGCATTTTCTACTATTTTTTAAACTTCAAATAAATTAATTTAGAAACAAAGGTCAAATCAGAGCAAACAGCCATGCTGTGGAGAGACAAGCACTGTTTGCAGAGGTGTCCGGGTAAATGCTGAGGCCTCCATCCAAGAAAAACAAAATATTTTCCTTTCAGGAATTATAGCTATTCATGATTTATTAAGAAATTTGCCTTCAGTTATATGGAACGACATAACTTCACCAGCTTGAATTAATTTTACAATATGCTTTCAGTGGAAATATTCCTGCTCTGTGTGCAATATGATTTTACATGCTAGATGTAGAATTCCCAAAGCAGAGGCTTTTAAAGCGTCCCTTTTTCTCTTAGAAAAATTTCAAAAATGAAATCCACAATTTTTTAATGAAAAAAGCTCTTGAAGTCAGTGGTGCAAAGATTAGAAGGAGGCCCAGCTGAGCACAATTCAGGTGAGAAATTAAGTCTGTATAGGCGCAGAAAAGCGGAAATTGCCCACATATTCCTGGTCCTGTGTTGGAAAAGGGATTCCAGATTATTCTGTGGCTGTCAGAGGCTTCCTGCAAAGAGGGAGACAGCTGCCCTCAGAGCATACAGAAGGGGGGTCTTGCCTAGACCACAGAGCTGTAAGCCATACCTTCTTAAAAGCAGAAGAATAGGCAGAAAAAAAAAATTTCCTTTTATGTGGCGCAGGAGCTTTCTATATAGGTATGGACAGGACAACATGGATTACAAGTGGATATCCTTATCTAGCAGGAGACTTGAACATGGCCGGAAAAAGGCAAGATAACTAAAAATGAGCTTTTGCTGAACACCTCAATTTCATAATATGACAGAAAACTGTGTGTAATTTAGTTAGAGCTTAATGAGAATCAACACCAGAAAGGTGAACAATCATTAGTTTTGTCTCATGTAATTGTGAGAGGGTTCCTATGATAATAGGCCATTTTTCTGCTTCATGTAACAAGCACTAAATTTTTTTTTTTCTTAGTGCCAGGTTAAAGCTGTACAAATTCCAGAGGTATGTGTGCATTCACCAGTGCTTTAATGCCAAGGCTCTACAGTCAGGCTCAAAACAGGGGGTTTATTTCTCCCTGAGGGGTGAACACTGTTACAGCTCATGTCAATCTCCTGTACGGGGCACGAACCACACGTGGGGTCTAACAGAGCTGTGCATTTCCTGCTCTGTGGCTCAGTAACCTTACAGTGCTTCCAAAAAGCTGTTTTTTTAAAAAAAATGCAGCAGCTTTCTAATGTGGGAATAGACCAAAGGCCAGCTAGAAGCAAAACCAAGGAGTAAGTATCTCTTTTTGGATCTCAATTCACAGCATCTTAGATTTTTCATTTTGGCCCAGTAACATGCAGGTTTTTCAAAGGATTCCTTTCCTTTTTTTCAAAGGCCTTGCTGTCTGCTGTTACAGGGGAACCACAGTCCCTATACACGTGATAGACTTCCACACCACCATGGTATTTAGTGGCCTTTAGTGGGTGGGGGCTAAAGAAGCTGCAATAGCAAAGCATGAGGACAAATGCAAATACAGAGCTTGCTTTTGCCTCCAAATCATCCAAACTTCTGTCCACAAATTGGTACCTCAGCTGATCCCAGTTACCTAAATGTGATCAAGCTTAGCAAGCTCACTGCGATTCTGGAAATCCTCCAAACTCCAGAGGTACTCATCTATTTTAAGGAAAAGCTACCCTTCATGTCCCTAGAAACAGAATTAATCAGAGATGTCTGTTTTCCTATATAGTGAGTGAAAATTGGTTCAGTCTTCAAAACAACTGACATGAAGTATGTTCTGATATTACATCAGAACTCTGAATACTATAACGGGAATAAAATAATGAGTTGTGTCAGCACTCAGAAAACAGAAACAAAAAGGGGAAAAAAGGTCTTGGATGATCTAAAATTAACTGTGGTATGAGGATTCATAGAAAAACTAGTGGACAATTGCTTCTCAGGTATAAAACAAGTATTGTTATTCATAAGTTTTGAAATACCATTTAGAATGTCAGATTTATTAAAATACTATTCTGCTGTACATGGACCATGGCAACAGTTTCATTAATCTGAACCAGGAGGTGACAGCAAAAAGTTAGGAAATAGACAAAATCTTTTTAAAAGATCCTATTCATAGTAAAACTTAGAATGTAAATCTGAGAACTTAGCATTATGAAATCTAAGGATCTGTTCAGAAGTCAGTTGATGTCTACCATACAATTCATTCAGGATTTCACTTACACCCTATTTCATTTGCAAAAAGCAGATAGAGAATTATTCAAAGAAAGCCCTTCCTTCGCATTTTAAGATTTTAAGCAACTCTTGAGGAGGAAATAATCTCCCAAAAGAGCAAGTTAAAGAATGCTACGTAAGGAAGGAACATATTTCAAGTGTAGTTTCGACTGAGAAATAAATATAAACAGAGGACATGATGAACTAGCTTGCATATTGAATAAACAACTAGCAGGACTTGAAATCAAATAATTTTTTAGCTGCAGAGAAGGTAAAGCCCATACAGTCCAGCCAATGCTGAATGACTCCTGCTCTTGGTAACCCCCCAGATTATGGCAATCTTGTACATTTAGTAAACATCCTGGTTCTTAGCTTTAATTGTGAATTATTCATGTCTTGCTAATATTGGATTCCGCAGAGTACTCATGCACAGCATGCATGATGATCAAATTTTCATTAAATTTAACAGAAAGACTTGGCTTTAGGACTATCGGAATGAGGCTTTAATGACAATACACACCTCTCTACTAGTTCTTTACTGAACTATATGTACAAAACACTGACTTTTAAACTTCAAATACAGATGGGAAAATGATAATCCAAAAGATTACTGAGCAACAGACTCATGTGATTAGGAATGGATTAGAGAACTCAAAACAATGTATGGTATCACAAAAAATCTAGCTGGAAAGAAAAGGAAATCCTACTAAGAGACTTCACAGCGTTTCCAGTCCTTTTGGTATTGTTTGTGAACATTACCTCACTCTTTGCAAAGAAGATTATAATTCAATTACCATATTCTGTTACCATTTTCTGCACCCCTAAAGAGACTCTCATTTGCAATAGCAATTTTACCATTACACTAATAATAAGGAATTTCAAACGCTTCATTTCACAGAGTACTTATACTACTGTTTCCTGACATGTATTCTGAATTATTCTTGCACTTAAGAGAGTTTTTTGTGATGCTCACAACTGAAGTGAAATAGCAAATACATTAAAAAGATGATAGGTCTTATTTTGAATCCTGATTCTACAAACTATACTGCATTTGTAAAGCCTTAATCCTCATGCTGTTCTAATCTTTGTATGAGAAGAGTCTAATTTTGTTTGCAAATTGTAAAAAGGAATGAAATTAATTTGCTGCTTGCCAGTTGCTCCTCATCATTCTAAAAATCCCAGTGAAATTACCACATTAAACATGAGAGTCGGAGATAATTTTGCCAATTTAAACATCACAGATTAAGAAAAGGTGTACAGTAATGCCATAAAAATCAAAGTATTGATTTACATATGTTAAAACAAGAATCCTACCCTATGTCAAATAGCATGATAAAGCAGAGGAACAATACTGGCTATATAATTACTCTAAAAAGAAGCTGGAGTCATTCAGTAGCTCACTAGAATGATAATTTTCAAAGCATTACACAGGAAAAGAAAACACCTATGGTATTGACTCCACATTCTAAAGCTGCACCTGCCTGTACTTTACAAATGAGATTACCCCTTTTCATGCACACTCAGAACCATTGAGATGGTCACAGAATCCTTCAGAATGGAAAATTACACACATTTCAAATAACCGGCCTGTACGTCTACTTACCTTAGAGATAGAGGGAAAAAAAAAAAAAAAGCAGACAGTAAGAATGGCCAAAAAAATAGCATTCCAAGATTTGCTCAGCATCAGGTTACAGACAGCAATTTTTAAGGCAAACCACCTGCAACTTCTGGCTGGTCAGCAGAATGAAAATGGAATAGAAGATCCAGGAGGAGCTTTAGGGTGACCCACAACTTAAATGAGGTGAGTGATACAAGCAAGAATCAAAGGAAGTGCTCCATGCTGACTCAAAAGCAATGAGATGTGAATCAGCTGTAGCCCTAATTAGGCAGATTATAAAGAAAGGTTTGAAAGAATCTTCTGACGGGCTGAGAGAAGGAAAAGACTTAATGAATTTTAATACAAAGAGTCATCATTTTATCTGCAAGATTATAAAATATGGCTGCTTTGATAACAAGAGACAGTTACATGGCAGGATGTCCCTTTCAGTTGTATGTTTTAAGCAGTACAAAAAGCACAGAATTTGTCTCTGACAGAATTTCTGCGAACATTTCTTACCCACACATGCAGTGAAGTAATTCACTATTACTGGGCTGTGTTTAAAAAAATCAAGTAGGTGGAACACTGTGAAGAGGTTGACTTGACTAATGTTAAAATTGGTTTAGGTAGTCCAGCTTTTGAGTACTTGAAAAAATTCTCAGGTATCCAAGCACTCT
>VXBU01018960.1:185401-205572 GCA_013400315.1 Bombycilla garrulus | reverse complement strand
TAATAAAAGTCAACAATCAATGATTATTTTGGGGAAAAGGAAAGGAAAGGAAAGGAAAGGAAAGGAAAGGAAAGGAAAGGAAAGGAAAGGAAAGGAAAGGAAAGGAAAGGAAAGGAAAGGAAAGGAAAGGAAAGGAAAGGAAAGGAAAGGGGACCCTACTTATGTGTTTGCTGAATTTCTGAAAGACAGTCTTGAATTCAAAATGATAAGTGACTCACAAAGATCTGACAGATAAAAAAAGTCGTAAAAGAGACATTGCAAGATGACACTTCATGTTCTATGAAATTTAGTTATTTATCAGTGACAGGTACTTCTGTCAGTAAATTGATGCAGATGGCACAGCATACAAACACTGTACATTTCTGCCCTGCACTCATGCTATGAAGAAGAAAGACTTCTTTCTCCCAACTAAGAACCAACTGGTGTTGAGGGAAAAAATAGAGGGGTGAACATCACAGAAAAGCCTCATAATGCAGTACAAAAATCAGCTGTCTAGCATGAAATGCTGTAGAAAATTGGTAAGAAAAGCTTGTAAATACATGCAGCACTGTTCAAGATGAAATGATTTCATATAGAAATTATTTAATATTGAGTTTTCTGCAAAAAAATGAGATGAGTAGTAGCAGAATTATGAAACAAAGCTCTAGGAATTCTTCCAGACTGAAGGATGAAATAACTGCAGGGTTTAAGAAAGGGGAAAAAATAATTAAATATCTATCTATGTAAAAAGATCTGGCTAAGAAAAGAGAGACACTCAATAGTCACTGATCAAGGAAGAAAAATGCCCCAGAGACAGGATTGCGAAAATACAAGCAAAACTCCAGATGTTTCGATAGTTTAAAGGAAAATCATGCTATATTATTATCATTATTACAGGGAAAAAAATCAAAATCAAAAGAGAGGAAAATTAAAGGCATGATCAGACTTGGACTGCGTTTCTAAAAATCACCCTTCGGTCTCACTGTCAAAAAAATCCTCAGAGGCAGCAGAATACAGCAATAAGAGTAGGAGGGAGGGGAAAAGCTTGAAAAATCCAAATGATGAAGAAGTCTAAAAATAAAGAATATAAGTACTCTTATTATTTGGTACAACAAAGGATGGAAATTGAGAATAATTCTTGATACTGAACCTTCTGATTCAAATTATGAATTTCAGATTGGAAGTGAAACAGAACATGAATACTTCAATATGTGTGAGCTTTACTATGTTGAAAGATCAAATCTTATGACTGCAAGACTAGAAATGGGAAGATTACAAACTACAAAGCAGGTTTTTTCCTTTATTATAGTGCACAAAATTTACTTTCATTCTTTCAAGGTCTTTAGATATAAATACCAAGGAAAAGTTAGGTGAAGAAAAGTTACTTTTGATCTTTTGCCTGTAGTAGATCTGTATTTTCTCATGGATATAATTTCTTATGATTCCTAAAATGGAAAAAGACTGCAACTCTATTATTTAAAATAAAAATACACAACTCCTTCCAAACATTCTTAATACTATCTAGGTTTCCTACAGCCCAATTATTAAGTTGCAGGGTGCTATAATATTTTTGTTGTTTCTCTCATCTGGAATATCCATATATCATCAGTGGAGGCATGTCAAATTCACAGTGATAGAAGCATAATATTCAAATGAAGAATATTTTTCAGCAGAGTAGAATTGTTCACTTTTATATTACTTTATACATTAGTTGCTGTGATAAGTGAATTCCAACATCAGGCTGGAAAATTTAACTGTTAAACTGCCTGTTGCCAATACTGACGATGCCACCTTAAATTTTTTCCATCTCAAGGTACATCATAAAATAGCTGCATTCTATTACTTTAGACAGGAAACACAGATGTAAATAAACTGAGGTAACCTATTTTCAAATGTGCTGTAAGACTCCTTTACTTTCAAAGTTATATTGATTAAAAATTTACCCATAACTCCACCACGAAAACGTCCTACAATTACAGGATAAGAACTCTTATAAATCTCTGAAATTCAAAGGTAAGTTTATTTATTCATTTTTTAATTATGACTAAAATAAATCTCATTTAAGAATATCTAAAGACTACTGTGTTCTGATTCTGTCATTCTCACCACAGTTATGATTTAAGTCTTCTAGTGGCTTTGACCCTTCATGAAGTTAATTTTCAAATTATACATTACGTCTCCAATTTTAAATGGCTTTTGAGGAAGTAGTAACTGTAAAGTGCTTGTAATAGATCTACACTGAACTCGCTGAGTTTCCGTCATCTACAGCCAGAAATCTGTAGGCAGGGAACTCTGAGAGCAGGGACTACACACATTTTTAAAAAGAGATTTTTCTGCACAGTTTTCTCTAGTACCGTATCTAGTGTGTGTCATGTCCAGAGGAGACAAGTCACTATTTCCTCCAAACACACAGAGATTTCCTTCAACGCCTGGCTGCAAGGAAACCATTGAAGAGCAAACTTTTCCTTGCTGTTGTTCGTGTTGTAGCTAAGTGGCATCAGCTCCTCTAAGGTATCCAAGTACCCAGACAGCACAGCACACATTGATGTCAGACTAAGACCTCTTTGAAGTAAAAAAGAGAATACCTCTTTAAATGAAGTTGTTTCTGAGTCAATTTCATTACATGGATGTAATTTTGCAGGAATAGATTTCAGTTGGAATCAAGTTTTTCAGGTTGTAATCTTGATTTCTTTGTAGCTTTGCCAGACACCCTGGTTTGACCGAAACAGTCCTAATTTCAGGCTGTTTCTCAGCTATCTGCTAGGATGTGTAACCCAGCCCACTAAGCGCTCTGATATGCTCAGCCTGAAGTAGATGTAGCACAACTCAGTGTGTCATGCTACATTCACAAGCACTTTGAGCTCAGCTTTCTGGAGGCAAAAATGATAAATCCCTGCTGTGACTGGGTAGGAGCTGGGTTTCTACCATAGATGACAACATGGCCAGAAAGGAAGGAGCTGTTGGTACCCATGGTCAGACCCCAGTGAGTCTGGCAAGTCTGCTTGCCATGTTGCAATGAGAAAGCACTGAACATACAGAACTGTCCAGATTTGGGCTTGACATTCCATATTTCCTTGAAATACAGAGTCTTTAGCAGTTACACGCTCCATCTTTTGGAAATGACCTTTCCTGTTAGAAAAGGCAATATTTAAAATGCATCAAAATTTTGTCTACAAACACAACCTTCCTTTTTTCCCTGTAATGTACAGTATATCCCACGAGTTATGTTTCCACATTAAAGAGGCCCATACCATCATTAAAATCCTCACACTGGTGAGAAATCCAAGAGGTTTTTGATGTGAGCAGGAAGCTGTTATGAGCGCCGCTGAATTCTTGGTTTTCTATTGCCCCAAACAACCCCGAAGCACTGCAAAAGTGACTTCACAGCTGTGCACATCTGACCTTCACTGGGTAAGAAGAATTTGGGAATTACTTATTTGCTTGGGAATCTCCTATTGTTTGTTTATTCCCCAGGACTTCAACAGAACTGTGTGTTCAGATTTGGTCAGTAGGTGTGAAAATTCCTCGGGGGTGTTCTACTGGTTCAGTGAGAACATGCAGAACAGAGGCCGCCTTTGAGTGCCCCAAGCCGAGTGCCAGGACTGACAGCTTGGCAATTCCAGCACTGCTCTCCTTCTGCTGCAGGCTGACAAGACAGGGGATGAAACTCTGCTTGGTAAACAGCCTCACACAGGAAAAAAATACTTGTGCCTTTGTGAGGACTGAGAGGAGGGCTGTTTACCAGTTCATATAACCTTCGACGGTCAATTGCCATATTGTAACTGCACGCAGTGTGCTGGTGCATTTTTGTGGATTGTTTTTGTAAGATTTTCAAGGAAAGATTAATCCTCTTAAACAGAGCCTGCTCACCAAATCCAAAACACACTTAAAAACATTACACTGGGTTTGACTAGGCTTGCCCTGATACTGTACAGTGCATTGTGTGAAGCACCCTACATACTTACAGGGTATACAATCCCCATAGCATTTTTTATTGTATTTTCCTCTGGTGCTGCCATTCCCAAAACACAACAGTCTGTTCACTACAGAGCTAATTCAGACCTTTTAAACTTCAGCCTAAAAGTTTTACCTGAATGCAGATTAATATAAATAATAGTGCTGTTTTTCCCAGCCTTATGGAAAAATAATTGTGAAACCCCAGCCCCTCTAAAGATAAAGTGAGTACAGCCTTGGATGTCAATACAATCAATTTATAAATTTAATTGAAGAACATTTCAAGAATATACATTTATTTAAAGAATTGAAATAGCTGTACTAGTGAGGGTAGGAAAATGAAAATGAAATGAAATAAAATAATATGTTTTCTGCCTTTTCTTAAACCTAGAAACCCAGAACTGTTTTGTTCACAGATAATCAAAAAGAATGCAAATCACAGGTCTGGCTACTCCTATTACTTAAAATATCTTAATGTAATGATTTTTAGAAAAAAACCTACATATTCAGTGAAACTGTACTTTGTTTTATTTCACTGAATATTTGCAGTCAATAAAAACTGTATTATACTATTGATAATACATCATGGCATATTAATTCTTTAGTTCCCATAAATAGCTTATTTAAATGACATGCTGTGGAGAAAATATCTAAGAATATCTCAGAACAGGTAGAGAGACAAGTGAAAGAAGCTGGTAGGCCTGGGTGGTGAAAAAACAACAACCAAACAATGAAAATAACAGATTTGGATGAAAATGAAACTAACTCTCTGACTGGAACTTCAGTAATGCTGCACAGAGCTTTCAATGCAAATAACTTCCATTTTATATCATTTTGGGATGGATAGTGAAGTTTATAGGCAATTTGAAAAGTCTTGTTAAAATGTAAAATAGAATTCATATGTCACAGTTTTACTGTAGAGATAATGTGGGATAGCATAAACTGAAAGAGACAGAGAGAAATATAAAAGGAATTATCAATGTCTTTGCTTTAACATTTTCTTGATTTCTTCCCCTTTACTCCAACATTCCATTTGGTGTTCTACATTTGCCATTTCTCTAACCCTTTCCTCTCCATTTTAAATAAACAGAGATGAACAATCAGAAATAATAAACAGAATCAAAGTCAATTAGCAATCTATTACAATCCATGGCAAAAAATATGTCATTAAATAATTTAACACCTTACAATAGTCACTTGAATTTAAAGACAGAAAATTCATTTAATTGCTGCTGCTATTTTTAAATTTAGTACTATTTTTAACATAGAGAGGAAAAACCTACATAGGTGGTATATTGCCATAAACATCTTCTGCAACCCCTCCTGCCCCCCAGCTCAACAGAAGTAAGGAATGGCAAAGGGCAAAGCAGCGATATCAAACCTCCTCACAGGACTGACTGTAATTAACTGCTACCTTTGGCAATCTCTGCATTCTGCTAAATTATCAACAACCACCTCAAACATAAAAGATCACCTTGCAAGCAGGACTGCAATTTTTGACATCCATTTTCATATATACCTTCCATGAAAAGTGAAAATATAATAAAACGTCCAATATATTATAGAAAAGGCCTAGAATGAAGATCTCTAACTGCTCAAAAGACTATTCATGCATTTGATTTGTTGTTAATTGAAATAACAATACTTAGCTGCATTTTTGAACTTCCAGTTCTGCTGTAAAACTGAAAACCCTCTCCCTGAGAGGACAGAAATATAAGAGTTCAGGAAAAATAAGATCAGTAGCTGTTAGGTTATGCCAAAAGAAGTGGCAGTATGAAAACTGTTTTTTTGCTATTTCCAGGTGCACGGATGATGTCATTGAATAAGGGAAGTGGAATGAGTACAAATATTTAAGTGTTTTCCTTGAGACAAACTTAAAAGCCTGAAACTGCAGCATGGAAGTACTTCAGACCAATAGGTAAATGAAATGTGTTAAAGATTTCAAGGATTAAAGCAAGCATAATCTCTCTGAAAACTAAATCTGCTCTAATTAGAGGCATGCAACACTACAGTAATCACTACTAGAAAAAATGCCAGATTAATTCAAATGGGGAAAGGAATCTATTAAATATTTTCAGGCCTTAAAAACCAAGGCATTTCAAATTGTAAATATGTCAAGACCCATGAGAAGGTATAGTTTGCAATACTGGTATTCAGTTTCCAAGTAAATACATCTCCAAATGTCTTTTACGACTAAAGGCAGGAGATAGAGAGGAAAATACAATCTACTAAAGGGAGCAGAGAAAAAGAAGAAAAAAGCTCTATATGTGCTTTATTGGTGAAAAATTGGGAAAATCACATGTGGCCTGCTGAACTGAAATAGAGATACATGACTAAAATCTGAATACTCCAATCAGATCCTGAATTAATGAAAATGTAACATTACACCTCTATACATGCTGCTGCTGGTTCTGAATTACTATGTCATTTGAAAATCCTGCCATAATGTCTTAACTTGGTTTTCAGGTGAAAATCTGAAATTTCTGCATTTCTCAAGTCTTGCTGCTGAAGAAGAAGTGTCCCTAAACATGTTGTGATTGCAGTTCTGTGAGCAGGAGGACTGGATTTATGAATTCAGGTTGATTCCCACAGGAAATCTTGGAAGTTTAATACTGACAGAAATCACACTGCAGTCTTACATTAGCTGGGGCTCTTGCCCCAACACAGACTGAACAGATAGAGTAAAGGAATAGCATTATTTCCTCAGGAAAATACCTTACTATAAAACAAGTGATAAGGGTGAAAACTAGGAGTGTTACCTAAGAGGAAAACGAAAAGTAATTTATGTCTTTTAGTATGACACTCTCACTTGCACAGGTTGAAACACTACCAGTCATGGTGTACCAGAAATGTGTAAAATTCTCATATAAAATAGTACAGTTTTTGAAATCTGTCCTTATTGAAATAGTAATGTGATAAACAATGGGACAATTCAGTACATTAAAAATTATAATTTTATTGAGGAGTTACCTGTTGATAATGTTGTTTGTATTGTAAAACTAAATTGGTCACATTTTTCAAAACACTATGTATATTTAAATTATAGATATTTCAAATACACTTCTGTGAAACACAAACAGTCACTTTTTTGTTTTAGGGTGCAATGAAACATTAATTCAGGCAGATTATATCTAAAAATTGGGTGTGATTCTAATAAAATCCTTAATTTTGTATTAGTGATTTCTTAAAATGAAATCATTTCACCTTGAGACATTGCTACTTCAAAAGACATCTTTCATGAACTGCCCTTGGTGGGTATGAACAGACCACCTGGTAAAACAGCCAAATAAGGTCACAAAGTTTGACAATTAATGTAATTACAATTTCTTGTACAGTGTTTGCTGTCATATTAATTTAAACTGATAAATATTAAGAACACACCAAAGAAGCTGTCATATTTTCATCTACTGGACTATGTTAACTAAAACAGTAATGTGAACTACTTTTGGAGATTTCTTTAACAGTTTTCCTTGATTTTCATTATTCACAAATGCTACCTTTCCTTCTTTCTATTTCCCGTCCAGCTGCTTAAAATGATGGGGGTTTAGATGCAGTGGTTCCAAAAGCATGTGAAAAATGCATAACAAGGAGATAAGTGTGTTCTGAAAAGCACTCACAACATTGGCACACCTGTGTAAGCTGTAGATTTGTGGAGATAATCAGCTACGTCAGAGCTGTGCTGAAAGCCTCTATTAAACCACACCTTCTTGTACCATTCATGAGATTTCAGATGGCAGAAAAAAATTATTTTCTTCAAGAACTTGATTTCATACAAGCATTTGCCAGTCGTACTTCATCTTACCTGCAGCAGAGCCGCAAACAAATAGACTGCTATAAAGATGGGAGTTAAGGAAGTATGTCCGCTTTTCATTAAGTGGATAGTGTACAAGAAAATCAGGTGTCCAGGAATCACCAAGAGAAGCAGAACTTGGGCTGATTTGTTATTTACTCCTACAAAAAATTAAATATATAAATAAATAAAATCCAAAATGCAGTTAAGCTCTTCAATTACTATATTAGATTTTTATTCATTTCATACAAAAACACTTCCATTTTTGGAATTCCACAGCATTAGCTACTGTGGAACAGCAAGCATTATTTTCCAGTAGAAGACTCCTTGAGGAATTTAAGTGTCTTCCAGAAAAGGTAAGCAGAGCCCTTCTGGAAAAGGTTGCAAACTGCCTTCATTTTGTGCTCAAGTAATACCATCTACATTCTTGGACTTCCTAAAGTCTTACTAGGAAAGAGGATCATTTGGACTCCATATTTAAGACATCCTCAAAATACCTTATATTTCTAAAAATCCCACATTTACCACTTTCACATCTGTGTCAAACCATTTAACAAATATGGAAGTGTATCACCTGATGGTGACACATCACATTTCACCACATTCTACTACCTCATTACTATATCATTAGGAAAGTGGGAAATAAAGGGGAGGAATAAGCTGTGAAGAAACAATCTAGAGAGAAAATGGCAAACTGGAAATGGAAAGCAGGGAATTGGCTTAGTAATAATGTCTGATACCATGTTTAGCCCTAACAGGAAATGCATTTGAAGTTCTGAAGGCAGACAAAAATCAGGAGCAGGTAAAGAAGCTGAGGAAAGTTGAAAGCTGAAACCCTTCTGAGCAGGTATCCGGGTGTCCGGCCTCACCAGCCCTTGCCAGGGCTTTGCCCTTCTCTGTGCTCCTCTCTACTCAAAGGAAACCGCCAAGCCTCACCAGCCTTTGAACTGCACACATCAAGTTCAGTTCATTGCCATTTCTCACTGGTGGTACAGCCTGGCGTACAGGGGTAACGAGATGGGAGAAAGGATTTTTAACTGAGACATACCTGTACCATAGTATGTTCTGCATGGGTAATAGCAACCCCTGGCATCCTCTGGCAGCTCTCCAGGAATGCTATGTAAATGGAGGTAGGTAGAAATTCTGCTAGCTTGAATAGCTACTAGATTGCCACCAATACCTGAAATGCAAAAGGGAACCAATGAAAAATGTTCAACTATTTTTTTTCCTCTAGGAGGCAATATTTTTGCACATTTACCAACTTCCTCTGTGTTTATCACAGTACCTTACACACAAAAGTCAAAATGAGAACTATCTTTAGAATGTATATTAGTTGTAGACAGGCTGAAAATTATATATGCATTAATATAAGTCCAAAAAATGTGGTCTACAGTTTAACGTGTCACTGGGTATTTGGAGATCAGTTTTCAATCATGGTAAGTGCAATATATTCAAAACCTTCCAAAAGGTTCAATCTTATGCTCTCTCATAGGTGAAACTCCTTTTTATCACTGCCTCTTCTTTGGAAATCCCTCTTGGATCACCAGAAGCATGACACAGTTGTGCCACTGCTGGATTACCTCTCCAGGTCAGTATTCCTGGCCAGGGTAAGTAATGAAAGCAGATATGCTCACTACCACAAACATAAATGCAGATTTCACACACAGAACCACAGGGCTGGAACAAACTTCAGGAGTTAATATACTCATTCCCCTCTGACACAAAGCAGGAGTAACTCTAGTCTTCTGCCACTCATAATTCAGGCTGCAAGAACAAGAGGTGTCTGAAGAGCTGATTGTTAAAAGAATGGTAGTGATAGAGATTCTACTTTCTTTCTGAAAAGGGGCAACGTGTATAAGGTGTACTGGCAGAGTGTTCATCTCAATATAAGAAAGAAATTTCTTATCGTGAGAAAAATCCTTCACTGGAACAACCACCCCAGGGATGTGGTGGAGTCCACCTCACTGGAGGTTATGAGACATGACCAAATCAGGTGCTAGAAAATCTCATCCAGGCTCCCTTTCTCACACAAGGCTGAGCCAGATGACATTTCAGGGTTCCTTCCCCTCTGGGTTGCTTCATGTTCTATGAATTTTTACTTCAATGATCAGAAAACGAAAACAACTTGTTTTATTCCCATTGCAGAATGCAGTAACATGAAACCCTCCTATTACTATACTGGAGCTGTCAACTTGCATATGGAGCACAATTTTCCTTTCCCCACTTCAGATGCTTTACAGAGCAATGAGTTGGTCAGAGAAGAAGCAGAAGTAATGCAGATTTTGTCCCCACTTCAGAAGGAGGAAGACCTTATTTATTGTAGTTAAATTAATTTATTTATCTGTAGCTTAGGGCTTTGTCTGCTTGCAGAACAACTATTTGTGGTGACCAGAAGACACTGTTGGCCAAATTCTTTCAGCGACTATGGATTGGCACAGAGATCTAATACTGAGATCTGAAAGATATCCTGCCTCACTGCTGCTTAAAGACAATAAATGGCTGAAGCTAACAGGGAAGTAGGTCTTTAAAGCAAAAACTTCAGATACAAGTAAAAAAATGCATGTTCCCAGTCAGGAGATACAGGGATAAAAGAGGAACTACCAAAAGCTTAAGTCAGAGTTTGCAAAGCAAATTAAAATAGCAGTAGCTCTTTTTTCAGATGAACTACAAGAAAAGTACCAAAGTAAAGGATTTATCTAAACTAGAAGAGGTTTAAAAAGCTTAAAACAAATCTAAGCAGGATTCAAAGTAGGTACTTCAATTGAGAACAATAAATTACAGATTTTTGACTAAGGAGAATAAGGTACAGAAAGAGAGGTAGAACCAAAATTAAGGATCAATGCACTAAATTTGGATGAGGATCAGATAATTTCCATGACTGAATTATGAGAAGCTGTTATGTAAAACCGATTCTTAATAGAGCTACAAAGCCAGTGATAGTGCCATATGACTGGAAAATATGAAACGGTTTCTGCTAAAAAAAGAGGACATAAAGGCAATCTGGGCAATTACAATCAGGCTAACAACTGCAATAACTGATTTATTCATAACAATATTAAAATAAAAAATTAGTAAAATGTTCTGCCTGCTATCTGCTTCTCTTATAGCACTACAAAAACAAATAAAGGACAGAAGTACATAGGGATGGTTTGAGTTTAGTAGCAATGCAAGTACAAACCACTTTGGCACAACTCTCCAGATTTTAAGTATTTCTAGAATGTATGTAATTTCCTTTTGTGACTGGTAATTATTTGCTTCAACAAATTCAGATACTCAGAAATACAACAGATGATCTGGATTTTTTTCCTAGTTAACAATAAGGGAAACTGAATGAGATAAAAGAATTAAGGAAAATAGAAACAAATTCACTTGAAACGGTGATGAAAAAATCTGTCTGGACAACAGTCATTGACAAGGCTATGAAAGAAGGTGTAAGATGGGTTGTCAATCCTTTGATGGATAGCTAAAATCATTTCACTTCTATAACCATCATTTAGAGAAAGCATTCCCCAAGCCCTATTGCTCATGTAGATAGCAAGAAATTACTGACAAGTATCAAAAGTGATTCTAAAACAAACTGGCCAGCCATGGAATACTGGTAAAGGAGGTGATAGCTGCTCTGCAAAGGAAGCTGACAAGTTAACCAAAACAGTGTGGAGTGTGACTTCAAGAGGTGTAACTAATTACAGCTGAGTTGAACAATCTATTTTAGCTAAATGGAAATGAAATATTTTTACGTTCAGCAAAAGTATTTTAAATTGTATTTGCCTGAGTCTCAATAACCTAATGTTAGTGGTATAATTTTAACTCACAGAAGATAGCCAGGTAAAGTGTAAATGCTTCTAGAATCTGTACATCCTGCTCAGTCTCAGCCAGCCAACAATGTCGGGTGCTGACAGCAGCAGTGACACTGTATTTTAGTTCTGTCCATTCACCTATCAATTCTTCTAATTATTTTTGAACTTTTGGGCCAATTTCAACCATGTCTGGCACAAGGACAGACATGCTAACTATTTCTAGGCATGGTTAAAAAATCTACCAAAAACAAAACAGTGACTAGATAAATAAAGGGAAAGATCCAAACCCATGCCCAGTGAGACAAAGACAGTAATACCAGCTATACAGTTCATGGCATAAGCATAAGCAGGCCAGCTGGCCAGCCAGCACTCAGCTGGGAGCCAGGCATGATGCCTCTCGCTCAGCCAACAGCTCAGTGGGACAGAAGAGCAATGGCAATGTTGTGGAAAGCAGAGGGAAAATGGAGAGAATGTTGCGAGCAGTGGGTTTAGCAGGAACATGAGGCAATGGGGAACACTGCAGGTTGAAAAGGCTGCCTAAAAACCTCAGGATACCAATGAGAACAGAATCAGGTTTCACTATTCTGCTGGTCACAGAATGACTGGTGTAAGGCTGAATGAATCACTTTGATATGTTCAGAGGTTACAGGTTACTCTGTTTGGTAACAGCAGCTGCTGTGCATGTGCAATTACCATCTCAGCTACACCAGATTAATCAGATCCCTGCAAGAAACAGAAAAGAGATAAAACTGCGTAGGTTGGCAAGATGTCGATATGCAAAGCTGATAACTTCTCAGCATCTTCTAATGCATAAAATGTAGCTGCTCATACTATTAAAAGCTCTTACAAGCTCTGTAGATATATAAGGACACTTTACATGAACACTTGATTAACCCAGGAATTTTTCTCCTGGAAAACATGATTGCAGCCATCATAAGCAAATACTAAATTTGCAGACTTACTTCTTTAATCGCCTTTCATTTGTGCAAGAACTACAACATAGGGGAAAACATTTATTTCAAAAGTAAAATCTACCAATTATTACTCCATCCCTCTCAGAACAGCAAATGTGTCTAACTTCAAGAAGAGAGTGCTGCTTTATCAAAAGGCAGAAGTGATGTCTGCTAAAGTACAAAGGATGTCACCCTGATGTACAACTTAAAAAGAAAACGAAAAACTTCATCATTTTGTCAAGGCAGTTAAGGGCTAAGAAAGAATATTTCTTGTAAAAATTGTTATCACAGGTCTTTTGTCCCACAAGCACAGAAAACCAGTTTGAAATAGAGCCAAAACCATGCCATGTATCTGCAAACAGGGCTATGGGCACAATTCTATTAATTATCATCTGGTTAAATGAATTTTTTCCAATAATAGAACTAACCATGCTATTCATAAAACCACAATAAAACACTTTACATCAATGAGTCTCAATACTTCAAAGCAAAACTGTGTCTCATAACAGTGCAGGTAAAAAACCCGAGAAGTTAAGGGAAGCTAGATCTTGCTGATGCAGATCAGTCTGAGATCATCCATTGCTCTGGGTAATGCACTGGGCTGTTTTTTTCCTCGGATCTTACACTGCACTTTTTGATAAACAGAGTAAGGGTTTTCAGGGAATACTAGGAGTAGTTGATAAACCAGAGGGTTGTGCTGCCATTCAGAGGGAACTGGATAGGCTGGAGAGCTGGGTCAAGAGAAATCACCTGAAATTCAACAAAAGGAAGTGCAAATGTCCTCCACCTGAGTAGGAATACCCCCATGCACCATGTTATTACTAACCCATAAAAAATCATGGTTTACGTACTTGTTTTGTACAAGGGAAGAACTGTACAATAGGCAACATAAAATTTTCAGAGCACTATTCAACTACCTTATGTATGAAGTCCTTTCCTACAGGTCCCCATCTCATTCTTTTTTGTTGTTCATTTCCTTAAATACATATAATTGAAGAACTGTTTGTATAGAAACCTGCCTCCAATGAAAGTACTAAGAGCCGCAGATAAAGTGAACATGCTCAGCTTTAATGACCACTGCTATAGCTGTTCATGAAAATTCAAATAGTTGCAAGATGAGGCACACAAATAATTGTGTAAGAACAGGCAGAGCAAATCTGAGAGTAAAGATTTTTAGAAAGCCAGTTCTATGGAGAGGGACTGATCAGCCACATAATACTGTATTGCTCCCAAGCACCTATAATAGAGCTTGTGCAATGGGCCTAAAGTCAGTTAATAGCTACATAAGGGGAGAATTAGCTCAACATAATTCCCAATTTGATCTTTCTTGTAAATCTATCAAGAGAGGGAAGGCTAGAAGATTCTCACTTTTGCACACTCCTGAGCACAATCCATAGTTCAAAACAGTCACTTTTGCCAAACAGGCTTTTATGTAGTTCATTGTCTGCATCATAAAAATTAAATTAAAAGGAAGAAAAAGAATCTCAGTTACAATGGTGACAGAAAACACTAAATTTTGGAATAATCATCTTATCTTTCAGAAAATGCCAGATGAATTTTTGCCCTGACCTCTCCGCCATTAACTATAAAAGATCTTGTTTTATGCAAGTGAAATACTTGAATTAGAAACCTAACTAGCTACCTATTTATATGGGGTTTTTTTCATTCCTCTTCCATTTTATTTTCTAGCATTACTCTTAATACTTAAAAATGTTTGCAGGAAAACAGATGGAAAATATTAGCTTTCCCTAGATGGACGTTTTTTAAGAGAAACCTTTATTATCTATGCAACTATTACATTCCGTGTTTGATTTGACTCATAAATAATTTCCTTCCTATGACTAATAAAAAATTGTTCCTTGACTGTCAAAAAACTAAAATGCTCTGGATATAACTGTGTTGTGAAAATGACACAATGATTACTGAAATCTTAAAAATAAATGTATAAGTAAGACTTAAAAGAGAGATCACACTTTGTAAAAGTATATATGCAGATTTATATGTACAAGTTAGCAACTAAAAGGCAGTAAATCTACCACCCAATAATGCATCAGAAGTAAATAACAAAATCAAAGCCCTCCTCATTTGTGCCAAAAGAAAGTCTGAATTATAAAGTTCTCATACAGTAGAGGTGCCTTCTAAGACTAACACATTCTTTCCTATTCAGGATGCAGAAAATTTAATTTGCTACCCAGCCAAATTGCTCTACTACCATCCAAGTACACTAATGTTTTCCCTTGTGATTTACAGAGGTAAATTTCAAGTGCTCAACTCTTTGAGACAGTGGTTATATCCTAATCAAAGTACCACTCAGTTGTGAGAAAAATCAAAGTACAACTGTGCTGAAAAAAATTAAAATTAATAGCTATTCAAAGATGTTTTGTTTTTTTTTTTGACGAGGAATGGTTTATTGGTACTTTTTTTTCCATATTCTCCAAAACAATTTGCAGGGAAAGCTCTCTGAGCAGAAAGCTGAAAGTCTGTCATTCAATTTACCCTACTAACAGATAAAAAGGCATGTTTTGGGGAATGTATTGCATGAGCTTAATTTTCATCTCCCAAATAACTGGCATTCATTAAGTTTTGTATTAATTTTTCTGTATTAATTTTTCATATTCCTTGATACCTGTGTATTACCCAAGAACTGTTGAAATGCAAATACTTGGATGATATCTCACAATGTTTTGTACAAGCACACAATGACAATGAGAGGAAAGTGGCTCTCTCTGGTAACTACACCTTTGCTCATTTCTGTTGCATATTTCAGAAGTATGTAATTGTTTAAAATATTAGCTTTTTTTACTGCCCAAAAAGAACTTGGTTATTTGCAGATTGGAAATCCTGAGCCAAATTCAACATGCTGTGATGCTCTAAGAGGATTTGCAAATTGTAGCTATCTCATTCATGAGAAAACACAACTCAAAATCAACTTGAGTATCTAGACTGAGGCACAGCCACACTTGGGCTTAGTTATTTTATTCAGAACCTCAGTACATCAAAGAGACATCGAAGTCTCAAGCAGTCTGCAAGTTGCCTGAAACAACAAAATCATTTCTTTATTTTCAAAAAGCAGAGATGCAATTAACCCAGCTCACCACAGAATTAAAAATAACTATTCATCTCAAAAAAATGTGTTTAACAGTGCAAAAATGGAAGAAACAGTTGTGAAATATATCTGGCCACCAGCTGTAAAGCTGAATATAAATGCCTTTCTGCTTAAAAAAACTATTTTAAAACTATTTTGGGCAAATATTTGTAGTTATTGTTAATAGGGGTGGGAACCTAGGAGGCTGTTCAAATTTCAGACCAGTATTTCTTCAATATTCTAAAATATTTAGGGCTCCACAGTGCAAGACATTATTAAAGTCACACATCTCACATCTAAGAATCAGCAAACTATCTAGACAGGACTTGATGAAACCAACTCAACAGTGCACAGGAAGCCTAACAGCTGACCACTTGGCAGTGAATACTGTTCAGGTGTTCAAGATATGGCAAATGGCCCTGAAAAAACAGTGGCAGCTTGAAATTCTGGACAAATTTACACTGTCCTTAAATTCTGGCTGGCCACACTCTCAGTGGAAAAGAATATTTATTTCAGGTTTTCTGTGCCATTGGAGCAACAAATTTTCAGGCAAAAGAAAATAAAAGGGGAACACCCTCATTTTCTTTTGCTACTTAGGCTTACAATGAGAATTCCAAGGCCAAGAAAACGAGCAAAAACTTTCTGCAACAATAATAGTTAAAAAAACATCTGTTAAGTGACCTAACACATCTTTCATGTCAGTAAATGAGTTTCAACAGTTGTGCTTTTTTAACTGAAGAACTTCCTTACCCCCAGTTTACTACACTGTACTGACCAGCAATATCAAAAGGTGCCAGTAGAATTATGAAACCCAGGAGAGGCTAATCTAACAGCAACCCCAAAAATTACCTACCTACAGTTTCCTTTTCCAGGAGGTGCACCATAAAACCTTGCATCCTCTAAACAGAACGTATTTTCTCTCTATTTTCCAATAGAAACACCTCTGCATTTAGAATTCTGAATCAAGCATGCCTCTTGCTTTCCAGCCTCCTGGAAAGACCCTTTCCCTCTGTGCCTGCTCCAGTAGCCTCAGTTTTCCCTCTCTTACACCTGCCTAACTCTTCAAAAACCTTTGGACCTGTCAGCTAAACCTGCAGGGCTCTCTGGCTTTTGGCTAGTACTTTTCCCATAAAGACAGTTCAAAAAAATATATGGGCATTGCCTTAATATTGGTTTGGGTACACCTGCCTAAAAAGAAAAAAAAATAATCCTCTTCTCTTAGGAAGCAAATCCAGGGGGTTAACCAAAAAAGGACTACTATAAGAAAAGTTACAGTTGTAAAGCAGAAAAGAGCTGAAGATTAACATGTCTGCCTTGCCTTTTAGGTACCTGGAAATCAAAATGGAAACACTAAAGTTAAATGCAAGTATTTCCAATTTTGAATTAATTGAAAGGCCAGAACAGGCAAGGAAACATAACAGCTATAGTGTAAAAATTAATTTGCACTTAGCAGGGAACTCAAGTTGTAGCACAGAAATGTTTCACATTAAAAGTAAGAAGAAAGGAAAAAGAGGGCCTTTATGAGAAAGAAGAGCAAGTAACATGCTCTGCTGAAGACTGAAATACTCAGTTCCTTTTGTCTACTGCCTTCATAAAAATGGCGATACCTGATGACAAGGAGATAAGTACTAAGGCCCGAGGGGTTCAGTTAAACTTACTGCATCTAGAGAGCTAAATGAACAATCCATGAAGTATTAGTGATCGTTTTTGCAAACTCGTGATCTTGGAGGTTAGAGAATACCTGAGGGCTGAAGTGGAGAAAGCAGAAAATATATCTTTAAATTGGGTCAAAGAGGATGATACAGAGAAACTGTGTGTCAGTGAAATTTATATTCCTACATAAGAATTAGAGTAAATTAGTAAAAAGAGAATTTATAAGCATTCAGAAGTCATGAAAGCTGTAAAACAAGGGCTAACAAGAATTTGCCAAGAACATTCTTCTGTCAAAGCCCCTAACTGAACAGCTTGTGTAATGTTTGCAGCAATAGATCTTCTAACTCGCAACCACGGTAAAGCTTATAAAATGTTTGGGTGCTATCCAGTGTTCCATTTCCATTAACAATGTCTGGAAAAATCAATTATATCAAGGCAATATGGTTCAAAACTAAAACCCAGTGATCATATTAACATCTTATTAGCAAGGTGGAAAAGAAGTGGCCATAATTCATTTCATTTTTAGCTTAGAAAACAGAATAGAACACATTCATATGACATTTGCAAGAGACAAGTTAAATCAAAATCATCTCGGTAACTAGAGAAATGGTTTTAATAACAATACATAGAACTGTAAATTAATGTAAGAAGTCAAATGGAAAAATACAAGGAGGAGAAAGAAAAGCTAGGCAGCAACACAGTAGGATCTGATCTGGTGATTACTGTTGTTGCAAACTAAATAGGTATCAACCCTGTGGTACTCTACTAGGAAAGAAAAGCATTTTCAGACCGCATCAGTCTAATAAGATATCAACTATTCTTCTAAAATTTGCCTTGTTCTTATCATTAGAAGATAGAACACTTAACTTAAGCACCAAATATTCACAAATTCATTCTTACACATCGGAAACGTGCATACGAATCACCAGAAACAAAACATATTTTTCTTGAGAAATTTATTTACTTGCCTGTAATATGCTTCTTTGTTCTTATATCTATATACATTACAGCTAGATAGTAAAATTTGTCCTCGCATGTTCAGAAAGAAAAAAACCTTTAAAATAAAATTTTATCTACATTTTCCCAGCCGTAACTGGGAAAATCAGTATGATATTTGATAATTTTATATTTGAATTTACTCCTTCAATATTTACACTTTCAGTTTCTTAATGCATACTTGAGGTTTCTACTTCTCACATTCTCTATCACGTTTTAGTGGTTGTAGTGAAAACAGGAAGCACTTCCCAGGTGTTCAAATAAACAGCTGTCGACATCAAAATCAAACCTTGAAATTAATATTCCAGATATTAATTAGCACAAGAGAAATTTACTGTAATAGGCAATTCTCAAAACAAGGTATATCAAATGATACATAGTAGCAATTAATCCTCTCAGAGTCTTACCATTTATTACTGGGGTATAAACAACAATTCCAACCAAGTTAGGATCAGATACAGTTGTGTCCAGAATAAGGCCACCAATACTGAAAACGAAGGACAATATTTACAAGGCAAGCAAGACCAATAAACAGTATTTAAAAGTATATATACCAATCTGACTTGGACCATCTTCAAGCCAGGACTTTCATTTCCTCTTTCCCCGAGCCATTACCTCATTCTGAGCTACAGACTAACATCACTATAGCTATTCACTTATTAAAATTGGCTTCTTGTATCACAAATACCACAGAGTATTAGCATATTAGCAAAGTCCTCTATGTTTTAAGATGACAGATTCATAACTTTCATTGGATTAAATAATCTCTTAGATCAGTGCTAAAATTCTAAAGCCTAAATTCTCGAGGCTCCTTAATTGTGTCTATTAAGTACAATGATGTAAGATACACAGAGATACAGGAAGAATATCGAGATGCTTCCAAGCAGCAAGACAAGCAGACCTACCTGCTTATGATCATGGCAGTTATCACAGGCTCCCATCCTGAGTGGAGGACAGTTCTGGTAGCTGGGTGTTTGGCAGCAATGACAATCCCCATCGGAGTCAGAGCCAAAAAAAAGGCACCAACCAAAGGAGATACATAGTAATATGTCTCTAAAATAATAATAAGGAAAAACAAAACAAAACAACCTCTTTTACTCTCCAGATATTCCTACGTGTGTTTCTTAATTTAGAATTCTAAAATAAATTATCCTCTATGCCATACCATTGAGGAATTTTAATTGTCTTCATTACTATTACACCTGAAGTTTTAACCACTGCACTAAACAATATGTTTAATATCTGCCATCTGTGATTGCTGTCTCTGATCTTCTCAAGGACAGAACCATCAGTGCAAAGGAGGAATTTTGAAGATGATTTTTGTATGATGCTTTGTATGATAAAAAATACAGTAAGGATGTAGAATATAAAACATTATTTTGTAACTGAAAGAAAATTTTTAAAGAAACTGATTATAATGAAAATGCATTTTGTTTATATCCAAATTCTTAGCATATGTACACACACTCCCTTCCTCCCAAAGCAGGTAATATGGTACAGAAATGCCACATCTAAACAGATTCAAGCACAATGTGCAAAATTGAGACATTTATATCAGTAGATCCATTTTTCCACAGCCAGACTGAGTCTGAAAATTAACAGGCAATTCTGCTGCTTGCACCTACCCATGAGAATTCCATCCTATTCGTTCTAGGTTACAATGTAAAAATATGCCAGAAGGTCTGTATTCTATCTCCATCTTCATGAACTGTTAAAATCAGGAGGGGCAGTGTTTTCCTTGCCTCCTCCCCTGGACCATCTCCTGTTAATGGGCCATTAACACCTTGCCCTATAACTCCCTCCGGGAGCCATTTCCTGTTTAATGGGCCATTAAGGACCCACCACATGACTCATAGAATGACATCAGCCCATTGTGAGAAGCTCCACCCAGGGGGAGGAGCCAAGAATTCCCACCGGGATATAATCTGGGCATTTGGACAGAACAGGCATCTGCCTTCTACTGG
>VXBU01018960.1:160055-185376 GCA_013400315.1 Bombycilla garrulus | reverse complement strand
TTTTACTTTATTTTGTTTATACATATTAAAGAACTGTTATTCCTATCCTCATATCTTTGCCTTAGAGCCCCTTTAATTTTAGAAATTATAATAATTTGGAGGGAGGGGGTTTACATTTTTTTATTCCAAGACAAGCTCCTGCCTTCCTTGGCAGACACCTGTCTTTCAAAACCAAGACACTATTTCATAGGAATACAACTGCAAACACCGCTGGGTACCATCATAAATATGAAACTGTAAAGCAAACAGCTGCTTACACAAAAAGAACACCACTTTTTTCTGATTATTTGGTGTTATAATCCAATCCTCATAGAATCTACCACAATGATCCAAAACTCCCTAATTCAACAGTGAGGTAAATAATGGAATATTTATCCTAATGGCAAATATATGTGCATAAACTATGCAAACATTCCACTTTTAAATATTCCTTTTCTGAGAAGTGTGGTCATGTACCTAATGTTAAAACACATTTTGTCTAAACCTTCAAAATTTAGACAAATCTTACAGCAAAATATAGTTGAAATTACAGGTTGAAATAGTTTACATAGATCACATAAACACTACCAAAGAGGAGTAGTTGGTATATAAAAATATTCTCACCCATGCATTATGGCTTATTACAATGGCTGCAAATCCAAGCAATTACTACTTTGATGTTACCTTAGTGGATCTCCTGAAAAAATTGCTGCGTAATTTTTAGAAGTAACTACCCTTCTGCATTGAGTAACAACCTCTGCAGCAGAGCCAGCATAAAACATAGTAAGTTATGCTTCCCTGGGAAACTAAAAGTAAAAAGCTATTAGAATGTGAACAAGACAAAAGTCAGAAGAGAAGTAATTTTTTTCTGTCTTTATCTAAATATTCTACAGTGCATTATTCTCCCTCTTCCTTTGTGGGGCCTTTTTTAGCCCCTTTCACCTGTTTTTGTGACATAAAAGGTGGACCAGTGACAATACTCAGCTCCAGACTAACTCTTGGGAACAGTGAGGGTCTTAATTTATTTTTGTTTGGGGTTTTGGGGCTTTTTTTTTTTTAATCTACTGGTACAACATCTTACTACAAAAATCTAAAAATATTAACCTTGAGATGTATCTTTAAAGGAAGGATAGATATCTTCCTCTTCATATTTCATTCACAGAAGCAAATACATTTTACAGTAGCTGAAGAATGGGAAGAGAAAATAAATGAATTCTCTTCTAGGGCTCATTTCACTCCATTTTTGTTAGATTTATAGCAGGCAGCTTACATGGGAAAAGGCATCTTACTCAAATAATGCCACCCCTAGTAGAAAATATAGGTAAACTGGAAATATACTGCTTCAAAACAACTGGTAAGAACCTGATAACAATAATGTGAATCACACCATTTGTCTTCTCAATCCAGATCAAACACATATGGGAGATAAATGCATGTTTCTGTGAGAAAAACTGAAAGCTTTAAGGAAGTTTTCAAATCATTACTGATAAATAATAGGCAACACAGACCTCCACATTTAATAAACTGAGTGTTCCTATTCCAGAGCAATTCTGGTGTTCTCTTGGAGGAAATGTGTGATGGTCCTGGGGAGCCCTCTAGTGCTTTCCCCCAGCTATTTAACAAATATTCACAGACAGCTCTTTTTAGGCAGTTGTTAAGAACTGTTTACCTTTTACTATTTAAATCCGCGTGTTTGATAACATTGTCACTATTTTTAAAGCACTCAGATGAATGTTTAAGACACTATATATATGATGGTGGCCAAACAAGGTGTTTCATTTGTTCCTGGCCTAGCTAGAAATGCTACAGTCCCTTCTCCTGTCCCTTCAGGGTATGCTATAAAATACTGTATCAACCCAAAGGCTATACACCTCTGTATATCATTTCCATCCTTCCAGTCTTCTTGTCTGAAAACAACTCATCCCCCATGCAGACAGCAGTGAGAAACTTATTTTGTTTCAGACCATTTCATTAGTTAGGCTAATAAATCATGGAGGAAAATAATTAATTCTGAACACAGTTCAGAAGTGAATTCCACCAGTTATAAACTGAAGATTTCTTTTTAACATTCCCATTGGGCTTCTTATTTCAGCACTGAGAAAGCAGGGAAACAACAGAATGCAGAAAGAACATAAGAATATCTGTGCTGGATGAGGCAGTTCTCATCTAGTCCAGTATCCTTTGTCAGGCTATGGTCAACAGTTCAATTATAGACAGAAGAAAAATGACAGGTTTAGAGTGATGCTTCTTTCAGCATGCTCTGACAGCTTCTGCTGTAGCTTGCATCAGAGATTCCATCTCTCAAGTCTCTGCATCTGTCTGGTCAATACTCCTCAAATGGTTCCTCTCTGAGTGGTTTATCCAAAGTTTTCTAAAAATCACTCTGGTTCTCTTAATACATCACAGCAGTTAGTTTCACATCCCACCCATGTATTGTGTAAAAAAATTTATTTAACTTTTTTTAACCTGTTGTCTAATCATTCTCTGAATGCCTCTTCTCTGCCATTCACAACTTGATATACCTCCCCTGAGCTGAAGGTGCACCATACTTTTATTCCTTGTTACTATTTCATAGTTTAAATACATGCATCTTGGAAACCATCTATTTCCAAGGGCTTCATGGCATCTTCTTTCTTATTTTCTCTTGTTTCCAAAAAGAAAGAAATACAAAGACATTGAAAAAAATACAAAGAACAGAAGGAGTCGTTTTAGTGGCAACCAGATAATTACATATTTCACCAAAAGAGAAATATTTCCAGAGGACAGAAAACTGGGAGTAACTCTTGGAAGCACACTGATTCTTACCCCTACACAAGTGGGATCTGCTTTCCAACTGCAGTGGCAGAGCAAAATGTCAGTGGTCATGACAGCTATAAAAGCAGCAAAGGATCAGTTCAAGCTGTACCCACTTCTTTTTTTTTGTTCCTCTGAGACACATTAGAACACTTGTATCTAGAAATGTAAATTCCTGGAAATGTGTGAAAGGAAGCAAAAAGTTCAAGTTTCTTTACCCATCCTTTTTTGTGGGGTTGAGTGTTTTTTGATAGATTGATAGATTAAAAGGAATAGCACGTTATAAGAGCTTTTCTCATCAGAAGAAAAGAAAGAGGTGCTAAAAAAGATCTTCATCAATTTTCACTGTAAATTTACAAACTTCCTTAAAAGAAGTATTTAAAAGAAGTATTTGAGAAATGCAGTTATTAGAATATAATAGGAAGGATTTAAATATAGTTATGAAATAAAAAATACTATTTAAGTTTTAAGAAAAATACAGAAAATATTAAAAAATATTTCTTTTGCAAACTGATACATCCAAGTTGACATCATGACAACACTTTCTGAACATGAAAAAAACCAAACAATGAAAAAACAACTGCAAGTCACACTGTGTAGCCTGAGTCTCATTAGATGCTTTTTCTGGCTGATGTTGTAATATTTCCATATGAAAAGGTTTCGACAATGAGCTGTAAAGACTGTATGTGAGGATATCAGCATCTCTGGTAAGTTATGGACTGTACAATATTTATCTGTGGCATCTTATACTATAATTGCCTACAATTATGTCTTTTAAAACACAATAAATTTTTAATAGGTTCCATGGAATGAGTTAGTTGCAGCAATGATTTAATTTTGAATAAAGCTCTTAACTTTCTTTTCCCAGAGTGAGAAAATGTTTTCACATTATTTGTTTCTTCATTATTACGGTTTGTATTTCACATGTGGGTTGACTGTGATACTGTAAAAGTCTTTCAGATATTCCTAGATTGGGCCAAAGTTCAGGTTAGTGACTCCTATGATTTATTAAAAAAAAAAAAGGGGAAGAAAAACCATGGCACTCTAAGATTTACCATTTAATGGTATATTTTGGTTGACAAAAAAGTAAGTCAGACTAAAAGGTTTGCTGAACCTCTCCCTCCCAGCCTTCTCCCCACCATCCTAACCCAAAAGAGGTTCCTGGGGAGTTACACACACTTCCAAGCACACTTACCAAGGCAGGCGTACAGACCCTGACTTATCCATGCCAGTATGGCAAGGGTGATGAGATCTCCAAAACTTGCTGCTATAGGAGTGGCAACGTTGTCAGGATTAATACCAGTCTTCTTAGATCCAACAATAACTCCAACCATTATTACTCCTAAATTCAACAAAGAGGACAGTACAGTAACTCTATCCACTGTTGAGAAAATTCCAAGATGATGACAATTTTAAAACTTAATAAATAACAAGTCAGTGCTTTTTTCCCCAGGATGATTGGTCTTCCCACCCGATTGATGACTGTGGTTTTAAGTTTTAGCCATTTTAAAAACGGACACATACATTTAAAAAAACCATAGTAAGCACACACAAAAACCTCAAGAACCACCTGTACAATAAACTACTTTGCTTATGACTAGAATTAGCACTACTGAAATTGTAAGCAGCTATTTCCTGAAGAAAAAAATATGAAGTGTATTCTTTTCCAACCCAGGGAACTTCACCTGACTGAAATTGAAATCAACCTAGGCTAAAAACAACCTAAGATTAAATACTTTGACATCTGATATTGCACAAGACTATCACAGAGTTAGCACCAAACACCAAGAAGCCACATAATAAATTAAACCCAAGACAACATATAAAAAGTATTACTTGCTACACTTGAAAAATAGAATTAGGGGTGTTAATTTGTATTTTTTCCTAAAAACATCAACACTAACTTCTGAAGAGTAATCTCCTTGCAAAATACAAGTGGCTACTAAAAACAAAATTCACATTGTTACAAACAGTCTTTGGCACAACCTGAGTAACTTCTCTCTCATCATATATTATATATAAGAATTTCAACTCCATATGCTATCCTTTATGTTATATTATATATATGTGTGGTATGCTACAGTAGGAGTTCACTTTCATGGAAACTGCCTAAGGAGTTATACACCAGGAAATTCTCTAAAGAAAGAAGTGGAATGATCCTGTAGGACCACAATATTTCAAAAAGCACCTATTTCACATGTAGGATAAGAGGATGAAGGTGAGAAAGTAATTTCCTGTACTGGCCTATCACCAGGACAAAAAACAAAGTTTCTCTTCATGTTCAAATCATACATGAGAAGTGTAAAAAAATGCACTCGTGTTCCCCAGTTCTCTTGCTGCCCTTAATTCTGCACATGATCAAACTCAGTGGCTTTCTAGTCACTAAAATACATGTGTTCTTAACTCCATGCAAAACTTTAATTTAGTAATTTTCATATAAGTAAGCACAGCAAAGGAGTAAAACAAGGAAGTTACCCATTTTACTCAACTTACTATTCTTAAGACTACTGACCATATATTTGCATTAAGAACATGTCACAAAGAGAGATACTTTCCTCCTCCCCTCCACATCCATGAAGTACAATCTTCTATGGTTAAATGTTTCCTGACAATTAGGAATAGAATTAAATTCATCATGCCATTTTGCTCCAGACAGGCACTGGCACTGTTTGCAGAGACGGACTTGAACTCAGTCCAGACCCTTCAGATAATGAGCCAAATTGTTCACCTGAGCCACAAAGCAGAGCACAAACTAACACACAAGCAGCATGGGCAACCTGGAACTTTGAATTCAATTAAGCTAACATCCAGGATCACTTGAGTGGAATTATAAACAAATTTTACCTGCTTAGTACTAAGAATATCTTTTCTACATTAATGAATATAGAAGCAGGGGGAGAAGTTCTGCATCATAGTAGGTAAAGTCTCAAAACCATACTTCTTTGTTTAGATATGCTCAGATGATGTAAATCAAAAGCTTTCCAAAGACTATGATAGGAAAGGAATGCAATATGCCCACCTATATGGAAATTGCAAAAGGATCTCTTATCCTCAGCTGGTTTTCAGATGTATTGTACCTTAGGGATTTAAATCTTAAAGGAATACCAACATAAAACACATTCTACATGCACAGAAAAATAAATAACCGCACAAAGTAACACATGCACCCCCTTTACCTTGTAAAAGAGAAGCTATGAAGGCAGTTGCTACACTGCTAGAGCACAAAAGGACTGAATGGTCAAGGCGGTATTTGCCCTCAGGAATCCAACCCAATATAACTGCTGCCACTGCTGCCAAAAAACCAACCACTGTTGCCTGAACCTGGAAAAGAAAGCGAATTCATAAAACAGTTGACAGACTTAGGATGACCCCAGAATAATTCTGTTAGCCTTTCCTCCTATCTACATTTACATGCCAGGTATAACAGCAGCATGCTCATCTATTTTGTAGAGAGGATGCAACCTTGGATGATTAAAAAGAAAAATCTTAGGCCAGCAGAAGAGGTTTTATGAGCATTTTACAGACTCCAGAATAACAAAAGTAAAATCAGGGAGAGGAGCTCAAGATTTACAAGAAGCCAATGCCTAAAGAAGCTTCTAAACCACTTAAAGTAGTGAAGTCACAACATAAATATTTCACCTGCGTTTTAGGAATGTTACATTATAACTTATGAATAAGAAATAGCTCTCAAGAAACAGCTGCTTTGGAGAGCATGCACTCCCTTCCTCAAATGACCTAGCTATCTAAAATACTGTTTATTATCTCCCTTTAAACACACTTTAAACACTCTTTAAACACTCCCTTTAAACACACTCCCTTTAAACACACTCCCTTTAAACATTGAATCCAATGCAAATATAATAATAGAATAACATTTGAAAAGTCAAATTTAAACGGTTTTGCCAAATCTGTATTTTTTCTCTAATCCCCCTCAGATCCTTCCTCTGGAAAAATGATAAAGGAAATACCCTTGGTATTGTCACAAATAATAGTTTACTTGCTCCTCCAATAAAAATAAGCTCACATTGTTTTAGAGAAGAGCCAGTGTAGTAGAGCTAATTTCCCATTAACACTGTTCATCTCTGTACTTACGAATGTTTATGATTTAACTTTTTCAATAAACTCACTCACTCACAAGAATTAATCCAATAAACCCACTATATTTACCTGTTTTAAGGCCAAATTGCCAATTATCAGGTTCCATTTCTCAATGGGAGAATCCATTTTTCCAATATTTACCTATCAAAATTAGAAAATAAATTCAGACATTTGTGGTCAAAATGGTATTATTTGAAAATATCCAGGAATAATTCAGCTAATAAAATAAAACAATTTGATTTAAAACAAGATATATCTTTTAAAAGTCAAACATTGCTTTTGATTTTAAATCATACTTACAGTATCCTTCCAAAGCTAAATTTGATGCAGTTTTACAGAGTAACTTGCTTAACATTAACTTGCTCTGCAAGATGTAACAGCCACCTTACATTCCCGGAATGTCCAAGCACCACCCATGATTAGATCAGTGGCTGGAAGATCCCTTTAGACTGAGCTTGTTTCTATGGTGCTTAAATACTGAAAATAAAAAATGCTAGAATCTAATACTATTTAGCATTCTAACTTTACATTTATGCAGTTCAGCTAGAGATTTTTGATGCGATAAATTATGTAAGTCCTGTATTAAGGTAGCAGCTGAGAGATAACGAATTATTCTAAGAAATTTAAAAGTACATACATACCCTTTTATAATGTATTTCCTACTTCTGCTTTCTTTTTTTTGAGTTAAAGGGAGAGATCTGATGAATAGTACAAACCACTGCAGTATAACTGTGTTTAAAAACACTTCCTTTTTGAGATAACAAAACATTTTTTACATGTTGAGCATAAATTTTAGTGGCTTTTCCCATACTCTACTAATTTATAAGATAACATACTTCTCAAAAACCAGAAAGATTTCATGCATATATTTTTCATCTTTTGGTAATTCCTTTTCAGTAGATTTCAATTCAATTTCTTTTCTATTTTGTTTCATTTTATGATAGTTAGTGACTTGAAAGGAACAAAGCATTAAAAGAAATGCCAGTTTAAAAACAGAAATATCATAAGGCACTTTATCTCAATCACACTATAAATACTTCCAAATGTTCAAATTACAGTGAAAGCTCTGGAAATATATCAAGTAAGTTTAAATAATACAGCATTTGTTTCAGGAACTGCTGATAAGAATCTCCATTGCATCCTTCTAAATATATATGCTAAATGAACAAAATGGCAGGCTGTAGAGTGTTTCACTTCTCTCCTTTGAAAAAGTTTTGGAAAAGTATCCAAAAAATCCCTGTTAAAAAAGGTAATCTTGCAATATGGTTAATCCAGCCTAAAGGTGAGCTCCTGTCCAATGCCACAGCTCTTTTTTCTGCTACTGTCACCTACACATTTTCTTTCTTGAACCAGCTCCATGAGTGAGTTCACAGCACCAAAAGTTTGCTGATTTCATGGAAAATATTTTTATCCATGGGAGTGAAAAGGGGTTATCTGCTATGAAATTATATGATCCATCACATCCAACCATGTAACCTTGCACAAGCGCTCCCAGGGTTTGGAAAAGAGAAAGAGCAGGACCATTCCTTGCAGCTGCAGATTTCCATAAATTGAGATCAAGTTTATTGTCATACTGTGAAATAGATGGACCTAAACAAAAGGTTTGTAAAGTCATAATGCTAATGCTTAATGATATAACACAGTCTGAACAAGAGTCTGCACAAATTTATAGGAATGATTGAATAAGTGGTGTTTTGGTGCTGGTGGTGGGTCATTTCTTTGGGGTTTTTTTGGTGTTGTTGAGCTTTAAAAATGAAAAAGGAATAGAGAGAAAAGACAGCAGTGTGAATTGAGACAATGAGAATAACCCAAAGAACAGAACAAAGCTGAAGAACTGAAGGACACAAAACACAATATAAATACTGTGTTTGAATGGGCAATTGACCTAAGTACACCTCACATGGTTATTGCCAGGGTATGGAGAGTTTAGTCTAATATCAAAGTGAAGTACAAGCTATGTCCTGAGGTAGATGAAAAACACAGTCTTGAGAGAGATTTAGTGAAATAACTGATACTAAAGTGGATGGAAAATTGTGAGTGATCAGTAAGATGCAGCTAAAGGAGAAATTTGGGCAATAAGATGAATGAAAAGTTACCAGACAACACTTGAAACTGATGTACTATGGATAAGAAACTTGCTAAGAAGACACTACTTTTTGGCTGAGCGCATAATTAACAATGAAGTAAAGATAATTAGTTTAGAGCCCCAAAAGCACAGACATGTCTGCAAATTCAGATGCAATTATAAGCTAAGCGAGCAAGCAGAGCATAAATTAACTCCAATGCTGAACTCACGTCACAGATTTCCTCCTCAAAAGGTAACAGGGTCACAGTCTTGCTTTACTTAAAGACAGGTTTCTACTGGGGAGTCAGACAGTGCAAATGTAGGCCAAAGAGGGGAAGATTAATCAGACAAGTGTCTTCCAAATAACTGTTTAGATATCCTCTGAATTAATGTTCTCCTTCTGTTGTTGCCTAGGATGAGGATGACAGGACCAAAGGCTGGGTGGTTAAAGAGAGCAGGAGTTAATGAAATCGATGAGAAGAATGCAAAAGTCAGAATGACCTCTTTCTGAGAGAACTGGCATGTAAACTGCAGGTCTAGCACTAAGCCATCACCTGTAACAGGTTTCCACAGCTTTGGTTTGCGGTTTTATTCACTTGTTTACTTTTATAGTTTTTCCTTTAACGTATAAAACTTAAATATAACCTTGTTAGCATACAGTTGATAATGAATGATCTATACTGTTCTTATCTTGTACAGGATTGTTCTCTCAGTTTACCCACCAGACATGCAGCCTGTGCTGCGGAAACTCCAGTACCCTTCATTTGTGTGTGAGAGGGGATCAGCTCCCATCTTGGTTAACAGCTGACAGATAATAAGAACCCAGGTCAGTATCACAGTGCAGAGAAAGGGTCTGTGTGACCCTTTTCCAAATGTGCCCTGAGTGTTGTGATGTGCACAAATGTGATGGCACTGATGAGGATGGGGAATTCAGCCACTGACTGACCCTGACAAGTTCTGGATTTGTGATCTGGCAAAGGTCATAAGCTCAACTGAGACAAAGAATTAAAGATCACCTTAACTGAAGCAGAAGTGGTGAAGTGTATTCTGACCTTCTTTATTTTAAGCCTTCAGTAAGGCACTGGTAGATCTTGGACTTGGTGTATTTTTCACTATGCAATATAAGTATTTTTAATCCTCAGGCCACAAACTGTACCAATCAGAAACAAATTAAGCAACAGGTCAACAAAAACCGAAAGATAAAGTAATAGACTAAAGCATTCATGTCTGACAGTACAGGCAGTAAGGTTTAAACAAAAAATACTGTTAAGAAACAGTAAGAATTCTCAGAAAATTAAGAACAATAAAATCAAACAGAAAACAAGATTGAAAGAATAAGGATGACATTGATAAAGATACAGTAGAACATGTAAATTCTTATCTATGAAAGTAATAAATTTCTGTAATGGGCATGACACAAGCAAACCTTCACAGAACTGCCAAGGCTACGTCCATGTGCATTCAGGCAACAACTCAATAGAATGTAGCAATGACATTTATTAATGACAGAACACTGGGAGACCTTGTCAATACAAAGCATACAAAAACTGTACATCCTTGAAGGTTATAGCAGCAAAAACTGCTGATAAAATACAATAGTAGAAATGCAATGTCATGTACTTAAGGACTAATGATATTTCTGCCAGAAGTTTGGAATGGCAGCTGGAAATGAACAAAAGCATAAATAATAGGGCACAGCTATTGATCACAAAGTGACTGAGAGGTCTAAACCTGGCCTTTCTAGGCAAGAAAGTACATAAAACTCTAGAAAGTTTCAAGACCAATATTCTGCAAAGACATAGTAAATCTCATCTGGAGTTATGTACACCTTTGACCAGACACGTACTAGAAAAATTCATTCAAGTAGAAGAGGCAGAGAGTGGGGGCCTTGCTGGAGAACAGAAGCACTGCATTAGGCAGTCTTAGAGAGATACCCAGAGCAGCTACCAGAAATAGCCTAGCCACATTACTAGACCAATCTAATCACTAGTTATTCACACATACACAAAAGATATACAGGAAGGCAATCTGTCTTACCTAGACTAGAAAAATTGAGAGATAGAACATCCCTTGAAATGCAAACAAATAACAAGTACATGAGAAAAAACACACAGAAAAAAAACCTAGTTATGCTTCATTGGTTGGCACATACAAAAAATAAGCAGGCACAAAAAAACCCAAAACAATCTCACCATAGCAAAAATAAATCAATTTATTTAGCCAGAAAGCTAAAAAAAAAATATTCTTGCAGTTTGATTGACATGTCTGGAATAGCAATAGTACCGATGCTTTATTTTGGTGCCATACTAATGTTCTTTAAAAAAACGTGTTTAAAACATAAACATTTTACTAGCCTATTTGAAATCTCTCAAGGTCAAAGAGACCTCTCAACCTTACACAATACACCTGTAAATCTCAAAAATCTGCTTTATCTCTGCTGAATGATGAGTTGAAAGAGACTTTAGAAGTGAAATTTTGATGTGTGGAGACAAGGGTCATCTTTTTAACTCTGCCGACTTAGCAATAGATTTCAACTGCCCCATAGCAGCCAGATGAATTCAAAAACATGAAATACTTGTGTCTTAAAGATTTGATTCCTTTTTGAAACATTTTAACCATGTATATGAAGAGTGAAAAGGAAGTTACTTACAGCAGTTGACAGCCTTGATGCCAAGGTCATTTCCAAATTTCCTTTGAGACCAAGAAGTGCAGGAACCAAGATAAAGACTTCAGTGACATTCTTGAACACATCCCAGTGCTATACAAAGCATACAGTGGGAAACATTTAATTTAGACCATCCATAAAGTATCAAAAAAAATTCTGCAAATCATAACTTCACCTCTAAAATATTTTAATCTTTTTGTATTAGACCTAAAAGTCTGCAGTCAGAACTGTTACCTATTCAGATACAACAGATTTATGACTGCATATTACTGCTTCAAAGATGAGATGATAAATAAGAGACACAAAACTTGGCCTTAAAACAAATGTAGTTAAAAAAAAGATGTCATTAATTTGAAGTATTTGTTTTCCATGATTCAAAATAGCCCCAGATACTATGACTGCTCTTGCATTCTGCTCTTAATTTTCAATAATATTTTCATCTTTTCCTTTCCAGCTGTGTAGAAACCTCACACAAAACCAGCAAAGAATTAACTGTCATATGAACAGAGTCTGTAAGAAAAAAAGCTTGTCTTTATTTTTTTTACTTCTAAGTGTAAAATTTATAAGAGCACAGCTTTCCAAAACCCCAATTTTTTAAAGAAAACTTTTCATTTTTTGTCCACCAAGTTCTCAGCACTGAAGTGCTGTGCTACTGTGTATGTCTTGCCAACCCATGTATTTAATTTGTCATCATTTACCAACTTTAACTAAACTAACAAAATTTTAAGTTGTCTTTCTATTCAGGGATTTGGAACAAATTATTTTTAATGAAATTTAATGAAATGATTTGTTTAATGAAAATAAAAGGACACAAAGCATCTGTAAAAGAATAAATTGGAAAGATGTACATGAACAAAGCACCAGACTGCTGTCAAACAGCCCAAGGAAGCAGTGAAGTGTGTATGTCAAATTTTATTTTCCTTTTTCTTGAGACAATAAAGTCTCTTTCCATTGCAACTGATTGAAGTCCAAGCTTCCTTCAGTCTTTAAAGATTTTGAGTGACAAAGATTGTCACTGCTTCCTCCTATTTTAATTAACTTTGTAAACTCCTTTAAGTGTAGGTAAAGAAGTCCCTAAAGCTGAACGAAGCAAAACCAAACAAAGGGGGGAAATCCACACAGATTAATATGTGTATTGTATTTCTGTTTAAATATTGTGGTTATTTCAAACTTTTTCAATAAGTTCATTGTAGCAGAACCACACACAGACATAATTACATCTCAATATTGCAGACATCTACCACGTCCCATGTTAGAACTACAGACCTCACAGACTACTGTCAAAAAAAAAAAAATCTTCCGAAGCAAATACAAACCTGTACAATATCCAAAACCATGCCAGCAGAAACAGTTCCAAACCCTGCTAGCAAAAAAGGTACGAGTATCTGCAGAGCCATAATACTACTCGATTCTTTGGGTTGTTTTCTACTTCCTTCCATGATGATATCTTCATTACTGTCACTAGAGAGAGCATCATCCTGCAACATGGCATCTGTTTCTGAAGTGTCCATTCCATCACAGTAATTATAACTGGTAAAATCATCATATTTAGGGCTACAGCTGGATGGGCTGTGTCCATTGCTACTATGAAAGTTTGGTTCTGAGAAATTATGATACTCTGTGTGTTGTTCGGACCTGACATTAAAATTGTGTCCTGCTGGTTGCAATCCATCTTGCCAGACACCATTCACCTTTTTGTGTCTTTCCTCTTGGTTTATTTGGTAAACAACAGGAACCATACTTAAAAGCAGTCTCAAAAATTTATCAGACTGAATTGTATTAAGATTTATGGTCCAGTTTACAAAGCCTCCTCTGTCATGGACTTTGCTATTTATTTTGGAGATGGTAGATCTGCCTTTACAGTTAGTCATAGTGCTACAGAAGTACAGGTTGAAAAGCACTTCGTTCTTCAGATGTCAGCCAAGAAATGTAGCAGGTGAGTCACCAAGTGCCACACTTAGACGTGGACCAAAATGTTCCTTTTTTGCAAGCAAAAGTGTTTTCTCATTGCTCTCAGATCTTCAACAATTCCATAAGCAAGACTGGATCTGCAAAAAAGTAGAAAGTATATATTTACTTCTAAAATATTTTAACTCTACAGAATACATGAGATATTGGTTTAATTTTTCAGATCACAATCTTTTTTCTTTTCTGTCCATCATGATTTAAGGTGAAGTTGTTTCTACTTTGACATTTCCATCATGGTAGGAAATTAAACAGTGATATACTGGCCATCTCAAGTAATTTCAAATTCCCTCCATCAGAAGCCACTTTACCTTCCTTTTCTTTAATCTTCATGTTGTGGTAATAATTGTGGTATATTTACTAAAAGAACAGTTCTAATTTGACTCAAAGCTTTGCTGACTTTGGTATTTATTACTAAACTCCATAAATACATGTAAATGATTGCCATAAACAGAGAAAAAAAAAAGGTCAGGGAGACTGCACTAGCGTGATGTAGGGTAACACAAATCCACATGACTTTTTATCTATGCAAAGCTGTGAAAACATTTTACAGACTGCAGGAAATAAAAATATTTTAGAGCTAGAGTACTTTTAATCTGCATTTCCTAAGAAACTCAGCCTCCTATGATCAAATTTTTTGTGTTATGATTCCTATACTTCCCTTCCCTCTGTTTCAAAGCTTTTAAGTCATCCAGTATTTCTAGAGCAATTTCAGACAGACTTTACAGAAGGTGGACATGTCACAGCTTTTGGCAACTAGTAGCTTTGTAAGAGATCCAGCTTTTGCTGTTAGGAGTCTTCAAACATTAGCCAGGATAACTCACTCCAATATGGCCAGAGCAAGTCAACTTCGAAATTCCTGCTGCTCACAGAACTACTAGATTTGGGGTTTCTGAGTGAAAAGATGTCTCAGAAGCAAGGTGATGATCTTCCCTCTACCACTTGCTTTATCCAAGGGAGCTCTGACCAAGAAACAAATATTTTTAAAATTACAATTAATTTTATGGCTTGATCTAGAAAGAAGCCAAGTTTTGCAAGAAACAGCCATCTTTTTGCCACAAGACAGACACAGACATTTAAGTAACCACGATTCCTGCAATATCTTTCACCACTCAGTAGCACATTGTTATAGCTATGTTGAACGTTTCAGTTTCAGTGCATAAAAAACGAGTAGGCCTCAATTCTGGTTTCCATACACTTTAATTAGGAAAACAAAAGAATTTTGCTGCTATCGCAGAGCAGTTCCAACCACACATCAAAATGGTGCTCTACTGAGTGCTACAGAAAGACAGAACGAGAAGAAGAAATTGAAGGATTTCATTTTACTCCCAGGAAAATGCATTGAGAAAATTTTCTGACAACTTTAACAAGGCAGAGTCTTCTGGCTCTCATTGCAGTTTCTCCCATATATCCTCCAGTCACATCACCAGAGTGCTAGACCAGTGACTCGTGGAAATTATTCATTGCCCTGGAACTCTGGCCAAAAATATTTGGGTCAATTATCTATATCTTTTTAATATATGATTGTTCTTCTTTTAAATTTTTAAATTTTGGGGTTTTTTAAGAAACAAAACCTTTGATAAGACTGTGGTTTTATCTAATATAAGAAAATATTAACAAATAGAAATGGTACTTAAAAGGGGAAAGAAAAGGGGAACAGAAAAATTCTTTGGTTAATTTCCAAATGTAAGGAAGAGGCTAGCATGAATGGCTAACAATTGAAACAGTACAAAGCAGTTTGGATGACAGCCATTTATGTTTTTCCTACCATTTTCCATTTTGAATGACAAAATGTGAACTTAATGATAAATACTGGAAAATGAGAATTTAAGAAGATAAACTGAAAAATATAGAATCATAAAATTGTTCAGGTTGGAAAAGCATAATATATAGTAAAGAGTAATTGTTCCTTCAGGGCATATAGAGAGAAGATAACTACAAACCCTCTAAATTCTAAACTATTCATTTCTAAAAGCCTCTTCCAACAAAATTTTCAAGTGTCACCTGATGTAATATTTTCATCCTAAGTTACAGGATGCTAATATTTGCTGTATTTTCAGGGGTCTTTTTGTACCTGCAAGATGCAGCAAACTTTGTGTTCATGTTGTTCTAAGGAACAACAAGAACCTCCTGAGAAGCTTTATCACTGAGAAGAAAAATGCCTATGCCATTGTGTTTTCTAGAAAATATATGGGAGCTAAAGGAGCAAGCTTTGCTTGAGTAATTCATATGAAGAAAAGGCAGTTGGAATCTCAAAAATCGCTTTCCCAGTCTCTGTAGGAAGAAGAGATAAGTGGTTCTGGTTTCATGACATATAATCTGGAGGTTACAGAAAAAGATGAAGTACTAAAAAAAAAAAAAAAAAAGAGAGAGAGACAGACAAAGATTCTTTGAGAAGCCAGGAAGTAGCCTCAGATTTATCATAGCTGAAATGATTAAATGAAAGGACACCTTGTCTTTGTCCCTGCAGGCAAAATAATCAGCTATGCCCAAACTATGAAAATAATATTTCCCTCTTCCTTATTGTTTCCTAAGTACCGAGTTTTGAATATTTCATAGCACCTAACAATTACTGTGTACTACCCACCTCTCTCTCTCTCAGTTCTGCAAGCATACACAAATATAAATAACCAGTTCTGAAAACATAAACAAATAAGAAATATAGCCACATCCTGCCATTCACTGAAGATGTGTTCCTGAAAAAATTAGACACTTGGCAATCCAAAAGAGAGCAAGCAAGCCAATTTTATGCATAAGAATTAATACAACTGATGCACGCAGCAATTTAAAAATACACATAGAGACAGTATACATGATAGACAGGCAGAAATAAATGCTGTAGAAAACTGGGAGATGCTGACTTTTGGAAATGGAAAGCTGCTTTAGAAAAATCTCAGATACTTCAGCTATGAAACTGAACACCTGATCATTATCACATTTTTCCATCCTTCACTTTTGATTGGCTTGATTCATCTGAGAAAGATGAAATTACCAAAAAATTAAACTGTTCAGAAAGAAGCTCAAAGAACTCTCTTCACTATCGCCCAAAGCATTGTCCACATTGTTTCAGACACACCTATAATGCTGTTCTCAAGAGCTGGGAAAGAAAATGCTTCTTCCATACCTCCCCTTGGCTTAAAGAATACCTAGCTTTAGCAGGATTAAGAGACTGGATTATACAGCTAAATTTGATCAGATTGATATTAGACTGCCAACAGTTCATTTAAAGCATGAACACAATAAATCACCTTGACCTTTTAAGAACCTATAAAAAAAGGGGGAAGTAGAAAGAACCAAGCATGAAATTTCTGTAGAGTAAACATTATGACAGGCTAAACCAAATACTTACCAAAGCTTAGGTCTAGGGAAATTTCTAATTTTTTTCAGAGCTTGGCTAACAAAACCAAAAGATAACATCTATCTAAATAATTCTGAGGGCTTTTACAGGTCCCAAAGCTAATCACATCACAGTCAAAACCTGTTTTTCCTAAAAGTTGCCAACATTTTTTAACAAGTGGTCTTCTAAAGCATTAATAATCTCTACACAGCAATTCTAGGCAGTCCACAATAAAATACAATTGTGTAAACATGGCTGTCTGAGAAATGCCTCTCAGGACAAGAACAAGTCTTGGAACCAGATTCAGGAAAGTAATATGAAACACTAACGAAACACTGAACTTTAATATTTTGCCATAATAAGCAAAGATGAAGCTGGATTATTCCTTGGTTTGAAAGACTCTTTTTGTGTCTTCAGAGATGAAGCCAGACTCTTCTCACTGAAAGGATGAGAGGTAGCAGGCACAAATTGAAACACAGGAAATAGCATTTGAACATAAGAAAAAGCTGGGGGTTTTTACCATGAAAGTGGCTGACCACATGGTTCAAACAGGTTCTGGGAACTCCACACTTGGTGATATTTGAAACCAAGCTAGACATGGCCCCAAGCAATCTGTTCTTCTTGACCCTACACTGAGCAGAGGTGCCTGAATAGAAAATTTCCTGAGATTCCTTCTGACCTCAGCTGATACTGTAAAGCTGGAAATGTGAGGCTTTGGGGGCATTCTTTAAGTTCAGAATACAGGTGATACAGGGATCTGCATGGCCTCGTCTCCACTACTGTGTTGTGTATACATACAAGCGTCAGTATCACACTGACACCCTTATCACAGCCATGGCTAATCACTTATGTTAGTGTAGTGGGCATATCAGCAGAAGGGGAATGCTACATCATATCACCTCATGATATAGAGAGTAAACAGGCTGTATTATCATTAACCATTCCATAGAATCCGGAAACCAACGTACTTATACCAGATAGATATTGAGTGTAAAGTGTAAAAGGCTGTAAAACATGCTGAAAAGTAACAACTGTTGCATGCAAGGCACATATAAGACCATTACATACCACTTTTAAGTATTATGCAGTAAAGTGGTTAACCCCGTGTTTATTGTATGACAGTAGCTGGTTAAATTAAGAGCAAAAGAAACAAATAACAAGAGGGGAAAAAACAGACTAAAGAACCTCCAGATGCCTTCTTGACACTGAAAGACCTGCCACCCTCAGGCTCAGTTTTCAGACAAGTTTGAGACTGCTGCATTCAACTTCCTGAATATGGCAGCTTTCAATTTTGGCCCCAAGGAAGACAAAAGCAGCTGTGAGAAAAAGACTTGTTTTGACTATGCACTTTTAAGGCAACTCATCTAGAAGAGACCCAAAACAGAGTCAAAACACAGCAACAAGGCTGTGAAATGTGGTTGGTTGTAAAATTATCCAAATGGAATACCAGCAGGCAAATCACATCCTTCAGTCCATCAAAAGCAGGTGGGAAAGCATGAAATGTAAGAGATAACGCAGTCCTCTAGAGTAAGTAACCAGTAAGTTACTTACCAGGATGAATCCTAACTACTCCTCGGGATCCTGATTACAGGTCTCTACTGTCATCACCAAGGAGAGATTAATTACTTATTAACTCAGGCACTAGGATACAGACTTCCCATTGTTTTTGTGGATAATATCATACAGATATTAGAAAAGAAAATGATACATTGTTATTTTTCCTCCTGAAGTGTCTGCCAGGCATACTGCAGTATTTATGGATACAGTTTCACAATCTCTTAAGGGCAGTAGATGTAGGGAATGCTGCCAAAACAGGTCATCCTATCTGCTCTCATTTTTTACCCACATTACTAAACTGGTAAAGCGAGGATAACTAGGCATGTATTTTGAATATTGCTAGGACTCTCACTAAAGACTAAACAATCATTATATTTTATATGATCCATGTATTATGCTGTGGTCTATAACCTGGATTCAAATGCGAGTGGAGAAGACACACAACTATGTTCTGGACAATGGGCTGGGGGAAGCAGAAATTATAGCATTCACTGAAACTAAAGAAACAGAGAGCTACAACACGAAGTTAACCGAGATTTAATGAGAGAGTATAAAGAAAAGTAAAATAAATCACAAAAAGCTCCTATGTTTTGGCAGAAAATTATAGAACGAGAATAAATGTGCCATCAGACGTTAATTACAATGCTTGTAAACTAAAAAGAGATGATCGTGGAAGTCTGTACACGTGCTGTTCAGGTAGAGGTCCCATGCTTGTCTATCACTGCATCTGCGGTGACAGAGCTGGGACATTTTTATGGGCGCAAAGGTGGGAACAGAACTGCCTGCACGTACGGATGTAAAGAGTGCCAAGGAATAGGGGCTACTGGGAATGTTAGGCAGGTCTTGCGCACGCACAGAGAAACCAGAGAAAAGGCTCATTGTCTAGGCTACCTGGAGCAGTGCATAATTACGCGCACATGATGAAACGCGCTGCGGGGCTCTGAGGAGCGCAGGGTACCGGGAAGCGAGCGGCCAAACGCGCGGCATCATCCGCGCCCCGGGCTCAGGACACCGGCCCGACCGGCGAGCAGCGGAGCCCGCCGGGCGCCGGGAGGCGGCTGCGGGGTGCGGGAGAAGGGCGGGCGGGACTATCGGGGCCCGCAGCACAGGGAGGGCGAGTCCCGCGGCACCCCGGAACGCCGGCCGGGGCGGGAGGGGGGCGGCACCGAGCGATCCCCAGCCCTGGGCATCCCGGCATCGNGATGACAGAGCCAGCGGCGGTGACAGCTCCGCGCTAGGTGAGCGCCGCCGCCTCTGAGCAGGCGCGGAAGCGGGCGGCCCCCGCGATGATGTGGCCCGTGATGCACAGAGCCGCCGCCGCCGCCACCGGCCGCTCCGAGCCGCCGAGGGGCGGGGGAGGGAGGAGCCGAGCGCCGCCGCCCCGCGCCGCTCGGGCGGTGTGACGGGACAGGACGGGACGAGCTGGGGCTCCGTGCCCGTGGTCGCTCCCAGCTTGGCCCCCGGGGCGAGCCCCCGCTGCCTAACACTCGCCTCCCGCACTGCGGGAGCCGCCGGCGTCCCCTTCCCGCTGCGCCCTCCCGGTCCCCCGGCGGTAGCGGGGGAGAAGATACACTTCTGCCCCGCAGCTCCCGCGAGGGCCCAGCTGGTGCCCCGCAGCCGGGGGAAACAAAGCGCTGGCGAGTGGGGCTCCAGGGCGCTCCCCGGGCAGTGGCGGCGGTGCCTTGGCTTCCACTGGCTTTCTCGGCAACGTAGCACAGGAGTCGCCGTTTTGTACTGACTCCTGACTGCCAGCTACCAGGACACTGTCGCTCTTTCCTGCCAGTTGGCTAAAAGCAGCTTCCTCAGGAATCCAATTTTTTTAAGTGTTTGGGTCAGTTGGAATATCCTTGTTCTTGCCCATCTAGACACCCTGCAAACAACGTGTAAGTCTGCGAGTTCCTCTCCTCCCTTGACATCAGCTGCCTCTGTTTAACTAAGTATGGAGCCAAGTCCTTGCTGGACTCCTGTTTTGCGAAACACTTAATATTAACACTTTATATTAATACATTAAAACAGTCAAGCCAGCTAAATTTGTCCATTTATTATCAGTACTAGGATTATTCTTCAATTGCTGCTCGACACTTTGAAGTGGTGAGGATGCCTCAACTGGAAGCTGAAAGGGAAGAGAGGGGATGAAAACAGAAGATTTAATGATGGTGACATCAGCCAAGTCTACAGCATCCCTTTTCCTGTCTACAGAGAAAAAAAAAGACAGGACGGGCAAGCCACCAAATGTCTGCCATGAACTAGAGCTAGCTATGGTGGGGATATGTGGAACAGCAGAAACTTCACCACAGGGAAATGAATTTGCAGGACCAGGGCCAGAACATTCTGCACTAGGAGAGTGAAACATACAGGATCAGCTTAAACACTCACTTAGGTCAATACCACCTAAAATGAAAGAAACAGCCCAGACCTCAGAGCTAATAATTCAGCTGTCCAAGCCTGTATTTATTGGGGATTTGGGCTGCAGATACTGTAGCTTCCCTACCCTAGTAGTACCCCTATATATCCACGGCTGGTGTGTGCTCAGGTGTAACACAGCACAGATACTTAGCTGGGCTAACCTACAAATCAGATAAAGATCACATCTGCAGTTGTTGCCAATAGGTGAGACTGTAAACCTGAGGTTTGGGAATAGCACCTGAGGGTGCTATTTCTGGCTTTTCTAATTGCTTGCCTGGTTATCTTGGGCAATCATTTCCTCACTCCATACTACAGGTTCCTTGACTGCATTATGCCCCACCCTCCATGGAAATCACATAGTACCCATGGATGAAATACAGTTTGAGGTTCACACACTATTATTTTGGGTTGTGTACAAATTCAGAAAGACTCACTTTTGAGTCCCAAGGCAAAAAACTTAGCCCTCAAGATTTTTCAGTCATTAAAGCTAGCAATGGGATTTTTCTGGGAAATGGAAATTCTGGAGTGCAGTTGGGGAGAAAGGTGCAAACCAAGTAGCAAATTTAGTGGAATGCAGCTGGCACCATGGGTGAGCTGGGGAAGTGGCAGAGGACATTTGTTTGGGACAGTCTGTCAGGAAAAAAGCAGGGAGGTCTCTTGCTTGAGGCCTTGTAGAGGTTTGCTTCTTATTCATGTTAATTCCAAGATACTGGTATCTGGGTGGTTATGTAGTTGGTTTTTTTTTCCTGTGTCCTTTGCAATGAGAGCCTATAAACACCACTTACCTGATTACTAATTTTTCTCATTTTCATGTTGGACTTCCTATCTTGTTTCTTATGAGCCATTCACTTTTCTTTTTGCAGTTTTCACATCATCTATTTGTGAAAGGTCAGAAACTGCAGAACAGATAAGGACAGATAAGGACAGAAACTGCAGAACAAATCCTGAAAAACAGGTTGGCCAGTGTCAGCTGAACTTGGTGGTTGTGTAAGTTTCTTTTCCAAAGGATGATTAAAACTCCCTCAGGCTCTGATATTTAATTAGGTTCATTTATCAAATTCTGAAAATGAAAATCGAGAGTTTAGAGAGACAAGCAGCTACTGGCAGGTGTTTGAATCACGATACCTGCTGGCTGCTTGGTTCTACAAGCTCACGGCTCTTCATGGTGATGGGATGGACTTTTTGTGCCAAATCACAGTCAGGCTGGAAGGGACCACAGTGGATCATCTGGTCCAACCTCCCTGCTTAAGCAGGATTGTCCTTGAACACTTAGCACAGAATTGCGTCCAAACAGTTCTTGAATATCTCCAGTATAGGAGACTCCACAATGTCTCTGGGCAACCTGTTCCACTTTGTGGTCACCTGCATAGAAAAGAAGCTTCTCCTCATGTTCAGGTGAAACTTCCTGTGCATCAGTTTCTGCCTCTTGCCTCTTGTCCTGCTGCTTGGCACCACCATGAAGAGCCTGACTCCATCCTCTTCTCACCCTTCCTTTAGATACTTACGTACATTGACGACATCTCCTCTGAGTCATCTCTTCTCGAGGCTCAACAGACCTCCAGCTCCTTCAGCCTTTCCCTTAAAGAGGTGCTTCAGTTACTTGATCGTCGTTGTTGCCTCCGCTGGACCGGCTCCAGGAGCTCCATGTCCCCCTTGCCCTGAGGAGTGCTGAACTAGACACAGCACCCCAGTGAGCTGTCTCACCAGTGCTGAGCAGAGGAGCAGGACCACCAACCTCGACCTGCTGGCAGTGCGCTTCCTAACGCTCCCCAGGACACCGCTGAGCTCCGCGCACTTGCCCTGGCTGCGTTTCCCGCGGCTGGCGGTCCCTCAGGCCCGTCCATCTCCATGGCGCGCTGTTCCCGCTGTCGCGCACGGGCGCGGTGCNCCTCCGGCCGGCGGGGCCTCGGCTTGTCGGGCCGTCGGTGACTCACTCGTCATTGCATCCCGCGTGTACCTGGGGAGGGGTAATGCGAAGTAGATAAGCGGGGAGATCCAGGTTAAACTATGGGCAGTAGTAATGACGTTTTTATGAGACCAAAGAAAAAAATTAAAAAGACAGAACGCTGCGGTTTAGTTAATGATATCGGGCGGATGGCTCCGTTGGCGGTCATAAGAATTCATGAGGATAATGCCGAATTCGCCGACACGTTTTGAGTTTTATGGCGCTGCTGCTGCTGCGCCCAGTTAGCGGAGGTCATTGGTACCGGGATTTAAATCAGTGGGACTGGTACGCCACAGCTCCCATCTCACCGTGCCTTGCTGTGGGGTGTTAAAAGCTGTTTTTCTATGCGTTGAAACTCTCAATCAATCTTTGGCTCAAAAATAGCTTAAGGAACTTTAGCTTAAACTTAGGGGAGAGTATGAGAGGTGACGTGCAGGATGAGACCCCTGACCCTTGTAGTCCAATATTCCTTCCAAGAGCAGCAAAAGCAGATGACAATTACGTAGAACTTGTCAGCTAAGCACTTCAACACTCATTTGTTTGCAGGGCTGGAAGACATTTTGCTGATTAATTCAAAATGTAGCAGCAAGAAGGCCACAGCTTTACAGACGGTTAAGGTGCCAAGGAGCAATGGTGAGTGAGGAAGAGCTTGTCCCTGGAACTGTGTCACGTACTAGCTAACATTTGTGACACAGCTTTTGCTTCAGTGCTTTCCTTGAAAAGGTACAGGTAGAAGCTTTTGTGTTCAGTTTCTACGGGTGGAAGGTCCTTCTCCCATTTCAGTTCCATATCCCACTAGTGAGTCATATAACTGCTGCTGCTGCAAAATTAGATTTTGCAATTCTAGGCAATACAGCTCTAAGTTTTAGAGACAGATTGTTTTTTCCCAGTGTAGAGCAGTTGCTTGGGCTTCTTATCTATTTTAAGTAATTTCTCCCTATGATATATTTGTTGTATAAAAGCATTTAATTTTAAACGGACTCCTGTTGAATTATTTTATTTTTTGTTTTGTGATTGAGCTGAAGTTGGAAAAGATTGCTACATCAAATTCTTTGTTGGATAAAAGTCTCTACAAATATGACAGTGTTTCAAAGCTATATTATAGCTGTTAGACTTTTGTGGAGCTCACCTGACATAGTACCTCTTCTTAAAGAAAGAAGACTAGTGTTTGGCTCATATGTATGTGTGGAGCAGTTTATTTGAAGAAATTCTGGAGGTGAAAATATTGTCTTCCTCCATGGAACAGATATGAGTGTGATTCTCCTAATTCCACTGATTACCTTAAAATTGTTGTGAAGTCCCACTAAGCTGTGGAGGATAAGTACTTTATACTTCAAGCTGAAGCTTTCATCTCTCTCCCACCATCTTAATTTCAGAGTTTTTGTTAATTGTGTTGACTTTTCATTAGTCTATCACAGCATCTGCTACATCTAATTTTTCCATCTTCTTTGAGACCTTCAGTCTATACTTAATTATTGTAGACAGCTGGAAATTACAGTAGAAATGGAGTCTTTTTAAAGGCTCATATCTAAATTTGAACACTAATGAGCATCCCTTTGTCTTTATATGTGTGTATATATATATGTGATAATTGTTTCTTTTCAGTTTTGGACCGAGTACAGAGCTTTTTACCACAGATGGCCCAAGCAAATGATGAGCTCAAAAGAAAAATGGTAACAGCACCTGCTCATCAGTTTGATATTGAACATCTAGACAGTGGAACAGAAAAAGTTATTGAAATGGTAAATATGTTTTTTAAAAAATTTAACATCAATCTAGGTAGGATTAAAATAACTCTCTGATCTTAGAATGAGTCATATGATAGATAAAGTGAAGTCTTTACCATACTCTGTGATCTGCTAATTTAAAACATAGCTATAATAAAGATGCATATTTGGTTGAAATTTACATCCTGGTTTTCATGCTTGCAGAATTTAATCACTGGGGATAACATGATTTAAGAAAAGAATAAGACATACTTTTGAATTGACAACTCTGAGTCAAAAGTCACAAATTGTATTTTAAATGTCTCCTAGGTGAATTGGCTTAGAAACTGAACAATATAAGGCCTAGAAAGGCATAAGAGTAATAACTGGCTGTCAACTCTGCTCTGTTGGTATTTTTAGGAATGACTAGAGTTTGGATATAGAAAAGTTATTAGCGTTGTTGTGATCATTTTTCGCTGATATTTGTCTATTTATTTACAGTCACATAAATATTTTCTTTCTGGTTTTAACACGCGACCACATGCTTATATAAGAAAACTCTATTATGAAGGTGATATATGTGCATGACCCAGCTAAATGCCTTCTGGCTAAGCAGACCTCAAAAATTATGACTGTGAATATGGATATATGAATTCCCTTCAAAAAATACCCTGGTGGTTTAAACTGCTTGCTGTTTTAGACTAGTTGTAGTGCCCTGAATACTATTACATTATAAAATATGAACTATATGTGTGTGTGTGTGTATATATATGTGTGTATATATATATATATATATATATATATG